>JARHVA010011247.1:0-47500 GCA_037957365.1 Torreya grandis | reverse complement strand
CTTTATTTTTTTAGTGATCTCAGTTGTATAAATATAGAATAATATTTCTATTAAGTTTCATATTAATTGGACCAATCATTATGTTTATTCACCATCCTTTTTAAAAGATAATTTAACACCCCTTAACCCTAGATACCCCCCTGTGTATATTTAGGGTTAAACAAATGGAAGATAAGCATGATGGGATGGATAATAAGATGGCTAGAGATGGATAGGATGAGATGGTATATGATATTAGATGGGGGGATATATTTCATCTACCCCAAAATTTAGGGTACCTACAGATAACAAGTAAACCTCTAAGTGCAGATATTTTTTAGATGCATGATGTTCATAGGTTTATATTGCATTGAGCCATATTATGTGGTAAACCTATATGCTCCAAAATAAAACTTTGAAATGATGACACAAGGATGTAACCAATTGATCTAAATTTTACCATTATTTTTTGTCATGATTAGTGTTTCATTTATTTTTATTTACAAAAAGATGACCCATTTCAAATTCTTTGGATTTGATGCACTAATTATAATTTTTTTAGAGCCTATTTTGATATGGTTTTAGATGGTTAACTCCATCGATCCTTTTATCATATATAATTTATAACTCATGTATTCATGCAACACAATATTATTCATCATCAATTATATTCTCTTAGGAGATGTGCAAAGAGGGTAGCTAAATATCAATTGGTATGATTGATTTAGATTCGAAGACCAATGAATATGTAGTATCTCATGTGGCTCTATAGATGTTAGTACAGTATGATAATAAGGTAGGATAAAGTTATAAATACCAATATGAAATTTTTTCAATGATAATATTCTTAAATATATTAGAGAGAGTTTTATTAGACACTTCAGGTTGACCATTAACTTATGTGTAATAATGTGTGGACAATCTATGTTTGATATGAATTGATTACAATGGTATTTTACTTCCATGTTCTAAAAGGAATTACCATTATCAATGAGGATGGTGGAATGGATTTCATAACATCAAATGATATGATTGAGGATGAATTTAGATATCTATTTTCCTACTATGTAGGTGTGAGGGATTACCTCCACTTATTTGGTAAAGTATTCAATATAAATAATGATAAGTTTATGGCCATCATATTAAGAGGGATTTATTTTATTAATTAGATCGATCCCCTAAATGGAGAAGGGACATAAAATGGTAATGAGATGTATATCTTGTGATTGTGCATGAATTAAATATCCATGTTTTTGACAAGCTACATATTCTAAAAATATTTAGGAGCATCTATTTTCATAGTCGGATAATATTATCCAATATTGAAGATCTTGTTAGTAAGGAGAAAACCACTAGTGTGTGCTCTACATATTGTGTCATGGATTTCCTTGATTACCAAGTTATCCTATTTTCAATTTAAACACATAAAAAACATTCTATCATAACCTATATTATAAAGTGTGCTACCAAGGGGGTTGTAATAGGAATCATATTGGATGAAGGGTGATTATGCATGATTAGTGATTATAAGGAATAATTAGGATGTTGAAAGTGTCAAAAATGGGGTGTCTAAAGTGTCTATATGGGAGTGTCTTTAGGTTCATGAATATTTTTCATTCCCTTTCAATCATGAATTTTATTTTAGTGAAGCAAACATGAGTGAACTTGAGAAGTAATATACAATTAATTCTATAATTCATCTTCAGTGTTTTATTCATACTATTATGGAATATACATTGAGGTTTAATGACACTCAATGCCCATGAATTACTTTTATCAAACCCATATTTTGGATCCTCTTTATTTTATATATAGTTATTTTGGTTAGTGCATTTCATACTTCTCCCCACATTTATTAGGGTTGGGGCATGCTATCTTACTAAACAAAGAGATTTCATAATTACACTAATTTGGTGCACATTCACCACAATGCTTTAAGTGATTCAATAAGGCATAATTTTTTTTATCAATGATTTAAAAAGTGGAACTAGTCTCCATCTGCTTCAGGAATAACTTTTATTTCTTTAATTATTTAAAAAGGAAGCATCATCTAGGAAACATTTTAGGGCAAGTTGAATTTCATGAACACAAATCTATATTCATTTCTTATTTTTTAGTTTTCAAATTTCTAGTCAATAGCTTAAATATTCAATCTATGAACCTTGATTACTATCTGCTGTTGTAAGTGTTTCTATTGAATGAACTATACAATTGGATATTCTTAATATACCAAGTGTGTTGTACACACATAGGTATACCCTTTTTATTTTACTATATAAATTTAATTATTATAATAAATTGGGGCATTTATATATACTAAAATATAATATCAATTATTTGGCAATGATAAGCTTGACATAATTAAGTACACATAACTTTCATGCACAAATATGGTTCTAACCTACCATTTTATCACACTTACATTATACCATATGATCATAATCTTTCCATTTTTATGCTACACACCTAAAAAATCCTAACTATCTCTTTCAAATATGATTATTATCTTGCATGGACATGCCTAAATGCTTAGTTTTGTCCACTTATAGATAAATTGATAATGACAAACTAAATATAGGATTTCCACAAGTGAATACTTTAAATTATTAAATATTAATGTCATCTAGTTTTCTTAGTCTATTTTGGACATGAAAAATCACTTAAATAGACTCATGCAGATACAAATCAAGGTACCACTTTATAGAGGACTTGCAACTTATGTAGTACACATCTATAGACTATTTCACATTGAGTAAATCTTCCCTATTATTCCTAAATTAAAAATCAATCCTTAGGGTTATTCACAATAAAATTCTAAAGCATATCAAATCCAAGAAGTAAAAGTATTTACATGTATCAAAACAAAATTATTATTTACATGTATATAGAGAAAGAACATTATTTCACAATCACACTAGGTGGTATCACTAGTGTGTCTTTATTTCCCTCCTTAGAGTGTCGAATACATAGACAAAGGTCAATCATTAAATGAGAATGATTGGGGTCAACTAAACCTATTACACTTTTTTAGTTTTTGAAAGATTTTATCCCTCATGAACATAATGGTTTCAAGGTGAAGGAGGATGATCTATGGATTTGTGTGGAACATCATGTTTGTGCATCACACATACAAATATTTTAGATACAAGTGATGGTGAACCTATGGTCATAGGCACATATTTAGATACAAGTCACTATCGACCAAATAAGTTAATATTTATATTTGACATTGTTTAGGATCTAACTAAACTAACCCTATGTAGATATTGAAAATGATTCAATGACCATTCATTAACACAACATGTGAATATATAAAACATGAAAGTAGTTATAATAATCATGACTATTTAAATAAATACCCAACTATAACACTTAAATAATTACTATTAGTTAAGTTAATAATGTAATACTTAAAAACTATACTAATAATCCCCTCTTTGTTTCATTATTTTTACAAATGTACCCTTAAAATAGATCAAATTTCACGTTGCCAATTGACTTGGTGAGTATATGTACCATCTGCAAATATGTTGGGTAGTATTGGATATGAATGTGGTGGTTCTAGACTTGTTCTCGAATGTAATGACATTGAACCTCAATGTATTTGGTTATTTCATGAAACATTGGATTCTTGACAAGCTTCAAAACACCTTGGTTATCATAGAAAAGGATTGGTGGCTGATCTTCAAAAATTTCCATGTTAGATAAAATGTGACATAACCAAATTAATTTGCACATAACTCCTCATGTGGTATGATATTATTATTTTATGTATGAGAAAGAAATTAGAGATTTATTTTTACTAATCCACAAAATTGGTCCAAATCCAAGATGAAAGATATATCATGAAGTTGATATCTTAAAATTAATAGATCTTGCATAGTCTGAGTCTATATAACCCTATAAGAACAAATATGAGTTATTCTTGTATTCCAAATCATAATATCCTATAACTTAGACATATATCAATTTTTTGAAACCCAATTACATTTATTTGGCTCTTACATTAATCTCAAAATATAGCTAACAACAAAGCATATATATGGTCTAGTATATGTCAAGAAAATGAGACTCCCAACAAGTTGCATGTATTGAGCTCCATCTAATTGAGGTGATTCCTAAAATAGATATAGTTGTAAACATTTATCCATCAGATTTGACAATGGTTTACAATCTATCATCCTATATTTCTCAAGTAGTGTCTTGGTACAGTTGATCTATGAGAGAAAAATATGGTTCTTATTTTAACATATCTCTCAGCCAAGACATTAATGATGTGTCCTTAAGTATATCATGTTGAATAATTTATTCAATTCATTATTTACTTATTCAATGAGATCATATGAGATTCATGTCATCATGAGATCATCCACAGAAAAAACAATAATGACAATCTATGTTGAATGATTTATTCAATTCATTATTCACTTCTTCAATGAGATCATATGTCATCATGAATCATCCACATAAAAAACAAGAATGACAATCTATGTGTCTACTTTCTTGATATACGTGTTTTATCTGAGTGGATACAAATGAATTCGTGATACAATAGATGATCATCTATCTTAATGTAACATGCCCTTAATCTAACTTGATTAGATGACATATCTTTTTTACATGTTGTTTGTCAATAGATACTTTTGGTTGGGTCATGAACACTTATTCCTTGAGATCACCATTAAAGAGAGAATTTTTTAAGTCCATCTACTAGAGCTTCCATCCTTTTTGTGCTGAAGTAGACAAACAACTGTAATGGTTTTTATATTCCTAATGGGTGTAAAGGTCTCCTCATAATCAATTCCTTCTTTTTGAGCATACCCCTTTGAAATAAGTTGTGCTTTATATTTTTTGATGGATCCATATGCCTTGTATTTAATTTTGAAAATCCACTTGCATCCAATGGGTTTATTTCCTATAGGTAGATCGAGAAGTTCCCACATCCTATCTTTTATCAAGGAATCATAGTCAGCATCCATGGTATTCATCCACTTAGGTTGAGATAATGCCTCTTAAATTATCTCTAGTTTAGTCCTATTAATAATTAAAATCATAAGTTTAATATTAACCTCATTTCTCACTTGTCTTCTTGTCTAAACTATTGATGAAGTATCTATAATAGTGTTCAAGTGTGAATCCTTGATAGTTCTTTCTACTCATTTTAGACACCGATACTAATACTAATTTGATGAAGAATTATCTTCCAAATTTCCAAGATCAAAAAACAATTCTCCTTGTAGCTTATCTTCATCATGCTCATCATCTGATTGTGAAATAAACCTATGAGAAGTGATTGGTTTTCAATCCTCTTTACATGTCAATGAGTTAAATGATGACTCATCAAAAACCACATCTTGAATTTCATAAATATTTCATGTCTTAGGATTCATGAGATGATATTATTTTGAGGTAGTTATGTACCCCAATAGGATGAACTAGAATGTCTGTGGTTCAATATTATTCCTCTTTATAGATGGGCAATGCATAAATTATGTGCAACTAAATAATCTTAGATGGGAGATCAAAGGTCTATGATCACTCCTTACATATTCTAGTGTCTTGTCTTGAAATATCTTCTTAGGTTCCCTATTGAGAAGATAAAAAACTATCTGAACTAATTCTACCTAAAATAATGCCTCTAACTTCACATGATAAGCATGTAATGAGCCATATCCATGATGGAATGATTGCATTGCTCTACAATTCCATTCTATTGGAGTGTATATGGAGAATTCAAGTGATGTTTGATTCTAGGTTGCTTCAAGAATGCCAAAAAATCCTTTAATGTGCATTCCCCCCTTGATTTGAGTGGAGGAGACAAAGAGGCCTCCCTAACTAGGTCACAATAATATGGTATAAGACCTTAAATTTAGCAATGGCTTCACTCTTATTATTTATAAAAACACCCATGTTTTTCAAGAGAAATCATCAAAGAATATTTATAATTACTTGAATCCTTGAAAATAGTTAGGTAAGGGTCCATACAAATGGGTATACACCACATCAAGATGATCTTTGGCATGAGAAGAACTTGGCTCAAACATAACCCTATGTTATTCTCCTTTTATTGCATCTAGGGAATATAGGAAAAAAAATGGGAAAGATGAAAAATACCATGTACCATTGCCTTATAATTGAGTTTTATAAGGATCCAATGGAAAGGTGCCCATATCGATAATACTGGAGGGGAGTTGATTTAGCCATAGAGGTAGAGTGAGAAACTACATTTGATGAAACTACATCTAGTGAAAATGAACAATCCTTTAGAAAATATCTACAATTACCTTACTTCAAATGAGAGGAGATAATATTTGATGCCATTCTTGATCAATAATTCCACTTTAACATTATGATTCAAGAGTTGAATTACATACAAGATATTTCTTGTCAAGCCAGGGACATAAAACACATTTGTGAGAGTACAAATTTTCATCTTGGTAAGAATGGGGATAATCCCAATTCCTTTTGTAACAAACTCCTTGTCATATATGATCTAAACCTAGTCTCCATTAGGTTGATTAGATAGTTAATTAAAGACATCCTTGCATCATGTCATATACTTGATATCACCTGAGTTAATCAAACAAAAATTGCTTGTTGTTGATGAGGTTTAGGAGACAAGAACTACATTATCATATGCACTTCAATATAATTCTATAGGTATTTCCTATTATGATGCATCATCTTGTATTGGTTACCTTTGTGTCACTACATGTCCTCATGGCTTCTAAAATTGAGGATGTCTTTTTTATTTCTGTGATTCATCTCAATTAGATGTTCCCTCTTGACTATATGTGACTTGAGTCAAGGCATTATACTAATAGAGATTAGTGTCATGAATTTTCATGTGGAGAATATGGCACCATCATTTTTTATTCTCATATTTTTAATATTGTTATGGCTACTTTGGTGGTCCTTTCTATAAATTTGGACCACATTTCTTGGAAATCAGTCCTTTTTCCTTGAATTCATCTTGCATATACTAGATGGCTTCTTTTTATTAGAGTAAATTCACCAGTTCTTCAAAAGAAAATACTTGTTTTGTAATGTTTAATTTTATGATGAATGTGTGAAATTGAGATGGGAGAGCTCTCGGCTTGATCAAGATCAACATATTTTCCTCAATATTTTCACCAAGTGAAACTAGCTTTGCTCAAAGTTTTTCTACCTAACATAATAAATACTCAAAATTTTCCCCTAATTTCATACTGAGTTTATGAATCATGGATTGGATATGGAGGATGTTTTCCTGGTTCTTCACCTCAAAGATAGTGGGCACAATGTCCCAAGCCTCTTTAGAAGTCTTTGGATCTTGAACATGTGGTTGAAATTCATTGGTGATATTGAGAGTAATCAAGATGAGGTATTTAGAATCAGATTTGCCATACTTTCTCTATTCATAAGCGCTATCAGGATGACTCACTTTACCAATGATAATTCCTCATAACTCTTTGAAATAAAGAATCATGTGAATCTTCATCTTCTATGTGGCAAAATTTGGCCCTTTGAGGAAATGAGCATCATAATAGTGTAACTTTGGCATATAAATTATCTTTATTAATTATGCAATATTTCACAAATTCAATTTTTTTTTTTATTATTTCAAAATTATTGTATATACATTTACAAGTTTACCTTATCAAAGGCATAGAAAAATATTTTTCAAAGATGAATTGTGGCATGCAAATTGGCTTCATATGCTTGTGTAGTTAGATGAAAAATCCTATGGTCAAATTCTTCTTCACGTTCATCACCTACATCATATCATTCATAAATATTTGCATAATTTTTATGTTCCTAGCACTTCACATTGAACAATAAATATTTGAGCAGGCATTGGCAAACTAATTCATCCATTTGAAGATTACCAATGTTATGGAGGGAAACTTGCAGAGTAATATAAAATCCTATGAAAATGGTATAAATCATTCAAATACACTAAACACTTTCTTTATCTCTACAAAATAAATTCTTCTTCTTTTCAAATGTGAATCAACCCATGAGATTGAATTCACCTTATTTTATATTGCATCAGAAGCCACCTTCTTTGGAGCAGCATCTGCTATTTTTTCATCTTTATTTGAAGTGGAGAAAATGGGATCCTTTTCCATAAGCACCTTTGATCATTTACATCCCAATAAAATAACATAGATGATGCTTATTTGGCATCTAACCAATCTCTAAAGGATGATGTTGTTTAAGGCAATAACAATTATGCATTAGAATTTGAGTAGGCCTAGAATACATGGAGTATGCACTAACTCTCTATCACTTTAAATTACCTATCTCTCAAAATTAGCCTTGTGACCTTCCTTGGATTGATCATAATTGTTGTAGAAAGACTTTGCTATTATGACTATATATACCCCACATACAACCTCTATAGTTTACTACAATGTGTTCCACAACCACTATACAAACTCTTCCAGTAGATAATTTTGTGAATAAAACCAAGTCTATGCTATAATAATAGATAAAAAAGACAAAATGATCTAATGATAATTCATTAACATATAATTTGAATATATAGAACACAAAACCAGTTATAACAATGGTAACTATCTAAACAACTACACAACCTAACACATAACTAATGACTACTAGTTAAGTTAACAATATAATACTTAAAAACTATGCTAGAATAAATATAAAACTAGAATAAATGGCCTTTCCTAGTTTATTTTACACTACAAGAACATAGTCATAGTCACAAAACTAATCACAAAAGCTAAATACCCATCCATTTTTTTGTAATTATTGTATTATCATATGCCATTTACACATTTAATATAATTAGTTTTAATATTTTACATTTAAATGTATAATTTAATGACACACATATAAATCTCAATTATTATTCTAATTTCTATCTTATTAGGGTAAAATAACATGATTAAATATTCAACGTAAATCAAATAGAAAAGGTAGAAAGGGGCAAATACAAACATCTACATAAAAGTATAGAAAGAGGTAGAGAAAATTCAAAGAACAAAAAAAATTATCATGAAAAGTACCAAGAACATAAAAAATGGTTTACACATGCTACCCAAACCTCACAATATTGACCTAATAGTTAAAAATGGTGTTTTTATTTGATAGGGTAAAATATAGGTTTTGGAAGGTCCTGTAACATTTTACATAAGATAAAACATTTAAGCTTGAATGAGATGCCACAACTAGTGGCTCATGTGGATCTAAACAAACATAAGGTAGTTAAACCTTAATCTATCAAATGGGATGCCCCTACCTACAAAAAATACCAACAAAAAATAACCAGACTTATGAAAAGCTTATTTCTTCATGAATCACTCACACGACTGATAAAAATAGAGGATTCAAATATTTACTCAACCACTCAACAGATATTACCTTTCTCTAGAAAGCCAATTTTCATTAGGTAATATTCTACTATAGTTCCATCATCCTATCCATGGGGACTATTTCCACTTTCAATCATCTTCTATGAAACTTCTACTCCAATTCCCCATGATTAAAGGGTCATATTAGAATGTTGAACTACTAATCTTCAACCTTTTTCCTTTTTTTCACCTAGGTACACTATACCTTTTCTTTTGAAATATAATATTAAATTAGTAAATGATTCTCAATTGATTTACAAGACTGAGATTTGTCTTCTGTTGATATAACATCATTTGGTTATACCATAAATATGTTGATCTCTAGTTTCACCTCCATAGAGATTTCTAGGTTGGAGATCTCTCGATTTGAGTCCACAACATTCCATGGAGTGTTTAGATATACCAACAGTTCTCCTTATGTATGAAGAGGGATTATAAATTACTCATTTGGAGTAGAGGATTCAAGATCATTTGAATATGAAGTAGAATCATCTAATACAATAAGGTGGTTAGGAAGGAAATCCTTATTTTTTCTTAGGTAGTTGATTTTTTTGTCAATGTCCTATATTAAAAAAATATGATAATGAAACAACCAACCTTCATAATCGAAAGGTTGATGCCAATAGTATTCTCCTACTTGTAAAGTGATTTTTAAAGTAGATTCTTGAAGATGTCAATATTCACCAAGATCTTGGCAAAAGTAGTGTAGGAAAATTGATGGTGTCTTAGTGCATTTGTAGAAACTCATTCAGGGATTTACTAATTGATTTCAAATAGGATTCAATCCAAAATTGAATTGGGAGAAGGGGTAGGTGAACCTAGATGGGTTTTACATTAAGATGTTCAATGAGAGAGTTGAAGGCATGGGACCATGAGAATATAAATAATAATCACTTTTTACCAAATTAATTATATACATACAAATGTGTAAAATATACATAAATGGACATGAAATCAAGGTCATTAAACCATTTTAAGATACTAATTTGAGATAGAATAGATGAAAAAAATTAAACTAAATTATAATATAATTAATATGTAAAAATAAGTTCAGTTACCAATTAATTATTTGAAAGAAATATAATTACCTATTATTTAATTTTAATTATAAATAATTTAAATATTTGAATATTTTAGAATTAGACCATTTAGCCAAACTTAAATAAAAATAATGGAAAACCATTTCATAAAGAAGGCCTTTAATTTTAAATCTATATCTTGATGTTTATTTTCTTTTTTATTTTACTTTTTTCCTTTGTTCCCCTTCATTATAGTTTTTGGCATGAGAAATTACCCATTTTGATTGTGTGTGTGTGTGTGTGTGTGTGTGTGTGTGTGTGTGTGTGTGTGACTTGATAGGGAATCATAACTTATCTCATACACATCTATACACTATTAGACATTGATTAAATCTACCCTATTGTTCACAAATTATGAATCAATTACTATTGTTAGTCACAAATAAATTATAAATATTATCAAATCTAAGCCAAATAAATAATTTTCAAGTATCAAATCCAAAAGATTAGTTTCATGCATATAGTGAATGGGCACAATTACATAATGACATTAGGGGATAGAATGATGGATGGCTCAATTTACATAATTAAAGTATCAAATACACATGTAACATTATTTCATAAATAGTAGTTATTTGGGTTAGCTCAACCCATTATAGTTTCCCATTTTCTATAGGTTTATATCTCTCACAAACAAACCTAGAGATTCAAATTGAAGGTTGTTAGTTTTTAGAGTTGTGCACATAAGAAGTGTTTAGCATTGCACATGTATAGATCTCATAGAAAGGTGAAGGTGACTAAATGTCATATACCCATATTTTAACACATGTTATAAATGACATTTAATATTGACCTAGATCCAATAAAACATACCCTACATAGAAATAAATAGTTATTGAACCAAACAAATCGAGTCCTAATTTAGTGCTTTTTTCTAATACCACAACATAGTCACAATTATAGATTTAGAAAAATAAAAAAATGTACTCATCCCTTTATTATAATTATGATATTTAGGATATGTAAATTTTAAAATCATTGCAACTAGTTTAATTATTTTAAGTTATGATGTATGCTTGAATTCAATGATATCTTTTAATGTGAATAATTCTAATAGTTTTTATCCTACTAGAGTTTCTAAAACCAAATTAGGATTAAACATAAGTCGTGAAACTATATAAGGAAGATCTTCATATGCCCCGTGGTATATTTTTCATAAATCTAATATCCTAATGTACATATACAAGTAGATGGGCCAAATACCATTGATATTATGCCTTATACATTTGATATATCAATTATAATTAATGAAGAGAATAAAAATAAAACTTACAAATAATTAAATAAAAATATTCAAACCTACTTGATTGGGCCCATTTATGTTCATAGAGAATTTGTGTATATGAGCATATCATTTATTTATACCAAAAGGGAGACCTATGAGGAAACTTATGAGTATCATGAACTTACATTGATATTAGACATACACATTAAATATTTCAAAATGTTATGCCCTTAACCATTAGTGTGTCTAGGGATATGTGTGGTAGACTTGTGGCTTACATACCTCTTTTATTTATTTATCATATTTCTCTATGTTCTTAGATAGGTCAGCCTATTGAATAACCTTGGCTAAGTAGACTATATATAAGAGATAGTGGTTAGTCTTTATTCATCACGTTAAGTATTATGCTATTAGTGCATTGTTGCGAAGGTTTCCTCCTCAAAGTGGATTTTCTATATTATACAATATTCTATTTTGTTGTCAATTATCATTGTGTAATATCTCACATTTTCTTATTCTATGAAATATAAAATCATTCTGTGTGAATATCTAAGTAATTTATTTATAAGTAGTATCAAAGATTTTATTTGGGCAAGTTTATTGTGTCATTTTTTTGGATCTGGCAAGGTGTGGCTTCTAAGAGTAGTGAAAGAAAAAAAAACATAACTTGCAAATTGAGAAGATTTAATTTTTTTGTCAATGCAATATTTCTTGAAACACTTTTTCCCCTTGCATACTTGCAATCATTGGATTCATCTCGATGAGATGATTACAATGATATATTCTATTGGTACAAATTTTTGCTACCAAAATTTTTACTTTAGTATGCAAAGGTAGTCATTGGATTCATCTTAACAAGGTGATCACAATGGTACCATTTCCTAGTACACTTTTTTCAAGGTCAAAACCCTCCTAGGGTTTGTTTAGGGGAGGTCCTCCAAATCGAGGAAGAAAATGGGCAACAAAAACTCCTAAGACTTCTTCTATCGATGACATAGAATCTAAAACTTTAAATATGATGATTTCTTAGCTTTAAGAGGACATAAAAAAGTTGGTGAGGCATGATGACTTTGTTGCAATCCAACCTGATGTTTCAGGGATGCATAAAGGGATTAATGGGGTTCAAAGTGAATTACAACATATCAATACATAATTGGCTACCCTCACATCTTAGTTTTAGCCTAACAACCCTCCACTTCAGCATTCAAATCCTCCTCTCAACAACTCTCATGCTAGTATGAACTAATGTTACCAAAAGTGGGCATGCCTCAGTTTGATGGTAAGGATCCTCTTACTTGAATTACCTAAATTGAGAATTTATTTTAGCTACATCAAACCCCTAGTTCTCAAAGGTTGATGGTGGTGTCCTTGCATCTAGAACTTGAGCAATTCATTTGGTATCACTGGTTATGTCTTCAAAAGAAAAAGAATGGTGCTCCTGTTACATGGACCACTTTTACTAAGGATTTGATAGCTCATTATCTCTCTAAGAACTATTTCAGCCAATTAGCCAAGTTATAGCAAAAAGTAACTGTGAAGGATTCTATTCATCAATTTCATAATCTCTTTTTATGGGTGGAAGATATTACTGAGGAAAATTTGACTGATCTACTTTTGTGTGGCCTCAAAGATAACATCCAATATGAGGTTTGAATGTTTAACCCAACATCTGTATCAGAAGATATCCCTAAGGTATACATGATAGAAGGAAAAGAGATGGTTAAAAGGAAAATTTTCACTACTTGTTGTGATCACAACTATCCAGCACCATCATTTCCACAGCCCACCAAATTAACAGAATGATAAATTGTGGAGAATCAATCCAAAGGGTTGTGTTATGGTTGTGGCAGTGGATAGAGCAAAGAACATCATTGTGCTAAAAAGAAGCTATTTTACATTGAAGGTGCCAATGATGATCAAGATGATGTAGAAGTACATGATGTAGATGCAAAAGTTCCTAAGGAGGAATTTGAAGACTTTCAACATACTATTTCATGTCATGATTTATTAGGTATTAGTACTCTCCAAACTCTTAAGGTGATGGGTCTATTTAAGAAATATAAGGTCACTATCTTGATTGATTCTAGAAGCACACACAACTTCATCCATAATAAGTTGGATGCTCGTTTGAACTATTTCATTTATCTATCTCTAGAATTTTAGGTTATGATTATAAATGGTGGTACTATTAGTTTTTCAAGAAAATGTCGTAGCATTAAGTTGGCCATGGGAGACTACTTATTGGATTCTCTTATGTTTTCTATTCTGATGGGTGGAGCTGATATTATTCTGGGAGTCTAGTGGTTCACCACTTTGGGCACTATTGAGATGATTTTTTAAGAATTATTCATGTGTTTTCATTTTGAATAAAGGATATTTAAGCTAAGAGGATTAAAGACTAACTCTCCCAAACTTGTTAGTTCCCATCAAATGACAAAGATTATCCATAAGGGTGCTGAGGGATTTATAGCTCACTTGTTTTCTATGGAAGTACAACCAACTCAGCCATCTCCACCTCTTGATCTACAAAAAATAATTGATGCTCATTCTATTGTTTTTAAATACATGTCAAAAGTACTTTCACCTAACTACATGCATGATCATGCTATCACACTTATTCCTAGTAGTATACCACCCAACATTAGGCCATATAGGTATCCCTATGCCCAAAAAAGTGAAATTGAAAATATGGTACAAGAGATTTTGGATGCAAGAATCATTCACCAAGCCAAAGTGAATACTCTTCACTAGTTGTCATGGTGAGAAAGAAAGATGACACTTGGAGGATGTGCCCTGACTATAGAGAACTTAAAAAGTACACTATCAAAGATAAGTTTCAAATTCCTACCATTGATGATTTACAGTATAAATTGCAAGGTGCTATTTATTTTACCAAGTTAGATCTACATTCTGGGTATCATCAAATCAAGATCTATGATGAAGACATACCCAAAACTACTTTCAAGACTCATGAGGGCCATTATGAGTTTTTGGTTATGCCTTTTGGTCTAACAAATGCACCATATACTTTTTAGAGTTTGATGAATATCTTTTGAAAGCCATTTTTGAGGAAATTTGTTTTGGTATTCTTTGATGATATCCTCATTTATATTAAAAATTGGGTAGACCATTTGCAACATGTGAAATAGGTACTCTCCATTTTAGAGAAAAATTAATTGTATGCCAAACCTTCCAAATGTACTTTTGGGGTTGGTGAGGTTGAATATTTAGGTCATCTGGTGTCTTATGAAGGAGTGAAAGTGGATCTTAAAAAATCTAGGCAATGGTGGATTGGCCAATTCCTAAGACACTCAAGTAACCTCAAGGATTTTTGGAGCTTACTAGTTACTATCACAGATTTATCAAAAATTATGGTGGTATTTCAGCCTCACTCACCTCTTTGTTAAATAAAGGCTTCTTTAAGTGGATTGATGTAACTACCTAGGCATTTGAACAATTGAAATTGGCTATGTGCACTACTCTAGTATTGACCACTTCTGATTTTTTTAAGACTTTTATGGTTAAATGTGATGCATCTAGGTATGGTATGGGTGTTTTACTCATGCTAGAAGTTAGACCACTTGCATTTAAAATTCATCAACTCAAGGGTAAAAATTAGCACAAGCCCTTCTATAAGAAGGAAATGATGGCCATTTTGCATGTAGTCAAACAATGGGGACCTTATTTGATGGGTCATCACTTTCAGGTAAAGACTAATCATGATAGTCTTAAATATTTTTTAGAACAAAGGTTGTCATCTAAAGAACAAAAAAAATGGGTAACTAAGATGTTAGGTAATGATTTTGAAATAGTCTACAAAAAAGGCAAGGACAGTGTGGTGGCAGAGGCACTATCTAATAAAGATGCATTAGTTGAGGCATTGCTATGTGCCATAACCATTTTGTAGGTAGATTGGCTAGAGGAAGCATGATCAGAATGGGAACATGATAGTAATTCTCATGATTTGATTCAATATCTTTAGCAACGTTTAGGTGGATTTGAAAAATTTGCATGGAAGGATAATGCACTATGGTATAAAGATAGATTATACCTATGTAAGAATTTTATTCATAAATAAAAAATCCTTCAAGAACTTCATGTAACTCCAATTGGGGGTCATTCAATATTTTTGAAAACCTATAAAAAAATCCAACAAGATTTTTTTTTGGGTAGGTCTCAAGGGGGATGTCTAGAAATACATAGTTGAATGTATGATCTATCAACAAAATAAAGGCAAAACCATCAAAACTTCAGGTCTTATATAACCTTTATCCATCCCTAGCCAGCATTGAGAAGACGTATCTATGGATTTAATTATAGAGTTACTAAGATCTAATGGTCAAAATGTTATAATGGTTGTTGTAGATCATCTCAGTAAGTATGCTCATTTTTGTTCATTATCCCAACCATTTATTTCTATTAAAGTAGCTTTTGCTTTTCTCAATACAATTCAAAAACTACATGGGACCCCTAAGATCATTGTCAATGATAGAGATCCTATTTTTACTAGTAATTTTTGACTGAGTTATTTACATGTTTATGCACCTAATTGGCTCATAGTTCATCCTATCATCCTAAATCTAATGGAAAAGCTGAGGTAGTCAAAAAATGTCTGGAAGGATATCTCTATTGTTTTGTTTTTGATAAATAGGATAAATGGATTTGTTGGCTACCACTTGCTGAATGGTGGTATAATACTTATGTTCATAGTTCTTCCAAAAAATGTCTCCTTTTTGTAGCACTATGTTGATACCACCCTCCATCCATAAATTCAATGTTGAAGGTCCATCCTAAGTTTCATGTAGTTGAAGAACATATTCACCATCAATAGGAGGTCCTTACAAGTTTGTGTGAAAATTTAGCTATGGCCCAGAATCACATGAAGCAACAAGCAAATCAACATAAAAGTGAGAGACATTTTAACATTGGGGATTGGGTCTTTGTTTACTTGCATCCATTAAAATAGATGTCATTAACAAGCTGTCGCCTAAGTATTATGGGCCTTATCAGATCTTGCAAAAAATTGGTAGTGTGGGCTACAAGTTAGATTTTCCGTCATCCACTCGCATACATCTAGTATTTCATGTATCATGCTTGAAGAAAGTGATTGGACATAGAGATACCATTCAAATAAAATTACCAGAATTGGATTAGGAAGGTAGAGTTGTTTTTGATCCTGAGGTGATCCTTTAAATGTGCACCAAGCAGCTGCATTCCAGAGCAATTACAAAATACCTGATCAAATAGAAAAATCTGCCATGTGAAGATGCCACTTGGGAGGATGAAACATTTATGCAGCAACACCTAGAGTTTCCACAACATTTAGGACAATGTTGTTTTGAAGGGGAAGGGATTGTCATGACCTTAACCATTGGTGTGTCTAAGGATATGTGGGGCTAACTTGTGGCTTACATTCCTCTTTTATTTACTTGTTACATTTATTAGAATAACGTTGGCTAATTTAAATATATATAGGAGGTAGTGGTTAATCTTTATTCATCATGTTAAGTATTATTCTATTGGTGCATTATTGTGGAGGTTTCCCCCTCAAAGTGGCTTTGTTAGATTATCTAGTATTCTATTTTGTTATCAATTATCGTTGTGTAATTTCTTATATTTTTTAATTCTATGCGCACGCACACATGCACGCACGCACGCGCGTGCGCGCGCGCACACACACACACACACAAGTATGTATGTATGTAAGTATGTATGCATGTGTGTGTGTGTGTGTGTGTGTGTGTGTGTGTGTGTGTGTGTGTGTGTATTTACACACACACACACACACACATGTATATGTATATATATGTGTGTGTGTATATATATATGTGTGTGTGTGTGTGTGTGTGTGTCTATATATATATATATATACATACATGCATACATGTGTGTGTGTCTATATATGTCTATATGTCTACACATACACACACACATGTATACATGCATACGTGTGTGTGTGTGTGTGCGCGCGCGCGTGTGTGCACACGCATGTGTGCATGTGTGTGCATGTGTGCATGCGTGTTTGATTAGCATTCTATATGAATTTGTATAGATTCAGAGGGCATGATACTAGTTCATGCACATATAGATAATTTCATATTCAAAAAGTATGATATTGGTTGATGTACATAAGAATAATATTCTTTACATATTGAATGCAAAATGGTTCTTGATCCACTTTAGACTTGTTTTAAAATATGAGAATGAATATTATTCATTATCTTTTGATCATGTAGTTATTCTACATTGAGAAAAATTATAAAATCAAATATATGGTCATTATTGGGACATGAGCCTTTTTCATTCCCCCTCAATCATGGATTTTGTTTTATATTCCATGAAAACTTTAGTGAGCTTGGTCAAAACTATACAGTTGATTCTATAATCTATTTGTAATAGTTGATTCATATTATTAAAGGTAATGCACATTGAGTTACAGTGACACTCAATGTCCATGGGAATACTTATAGTAAACACTTCGTATGAGTTGCCTTTATTTTGTGTATAATTTAATGGGTTATTACACCATCTAATTATACCCGAATTTATGATGGTTGGTTCATGTTGTCTTCCCAAATCAATAGTTTTCATAACTACATAAATTTGGGGCACATCCACCCCAAATCTTCTTGTGCTTCAACAAAGAAACACTCTCAATGGCTCAACAAAAAGAACTAATTTTGAATTGATTTAGCATAAAACATGTTTCTCGAAGTGATTAATCAGAATATACCATCCTCCAATTATTCAACAAGGAAGCACCATCTCCAGTAATTTTCAATACAAACATGGATTTCACTAAAATAAAATTATACTCATTCATTATTATTTAATTTTAAAATTTCAATAGTATATTTAAAATATTCAAATGATGGACATTAACTACAATATGTTGTTGTAGGTTTTTATATTGAGTGTCCTGGACTATTACAATGTCCTACTAAAGACAATGTGTGTTGTACACACTCAAGTATACATTATTCATTTTACTCTAGCAACTTCATTAATAAAATAAAATTTAGTATTTATAGATAATAAAATCAAATATTAAGCACTTCATAATTACAAGAATGACAAAAATTTACCGCACATTACTTGTGAACACAAATATGGTCCTAATCCACCATTATTTCACACCTACATGCTACCTTATCAATATGATGTTTACATTTTATTTTTACACACTTATATGAACCTCATTATATATTTCAAACATGCTTACTATATTTCATAGATATTATGTTTAGATTTTTGGTTTTGTCCACCTATACATATGTCTATAATGTTAGATTTAGTCAATGTTATTAGTCAATACTTACCTAAGTTAGACAATACATAACCTCTCCCACAAATAACTACTATTAAATGTCAAATATTTATTTACTATTAGCCCATTTCACTAGTATGTTAGTGGCATGAGAAATTACCCAATTAGGATGATATATATTTAAATCAAGGGTTGACTTGATGGGGGACTCATCACTTATTTGGTACACACACACACACACACACACACACACACACACACACACACACACACACACACACACACACACACACACACTATTACACCTTGGGAAAATGGTTGATATTATTCCAAAATTTTGAATTAATCAATAGGAGTGATCATAGGAAAAATATACACAATAGAAAATCTTATCCAAAGAAAGCATTGCCAAGTATCAAATCCAAATTTTTAGTTAGATACATATAACAAAGGAGCATAATTTCACAATCACTCTAGGTGGGAGAAATATGTGTGGCTTAATTTTTTTCCTCATTGTGTCAGATGCATATGTTAGGATCAACCTTCAAACATGGTTGATTGTGGTCAATTTTCTATTGAAAGATTTCAAGGTGAAGGAGGCTAATTTTTTGAGTAGTACATAGTATCAAGTTTTAGCATCACACACACAGAGCTTTCAAATATAGGAAATGGTGACAATATTGTCATATGGAAATATTTTGGTATAGGTCACTACCAACCACACAAGATAGTATCCACTTTAGACATTGATACAAATCAAATTAAACTGACCTTACTCAAATAGAAACATAGTTCCTCAACTAGATGACTTGTTAGTCTTCTTCAGTATTTTTTACAAAAATATAATATAGTCATGGTCAGATAGCCATGAAAGCTAAGTATTCATCACATTGATTTACTTACTATATTTAGCATATGCCATTTGTAAAATTATGGTAAGTAGTTTTAGTCTTTTACATTCAAGTATATGCATGAATGCCACACCTATCGATATGTATTATTCTAATAGTTTATATCATATTAGGATTTCCAAAAATAGATCAAGGTAAAACAACCTGATTAAATTCTCAAAATAAATCAAATAGACAACCAAAAGGGGTAAATGAACATCCAATTACAAGGAGAGAAAGAGAGATAAATTTCCAAAACAATAAAAAATTGTTGGAACAGGTACTAAGATAGTAAAAAATGGCCATGGCATGCTAAAAACACGTTAAAGTATGGACCTAACTACTAAAAACTTAGTTTCAAGTTTGATAAGAAGATGAAAATGTCAAAATTACTCATTTTAAGCCAAACTAATGATATATAGACAAATGTGTAAAATAAAAAAACCAACATGGACTAAAGGTCATGAAATTATTTTAAGATACTAATTTAATATAGAAAAGAGGAAAAAAATGCATTTTAAACATAGTCATATTCATATTGAATAAAATTAGAAATGTCAATTGTATCTTTTAGAAACAAATTATACACATGAAAATACTTTCTATCAACTGTGTATAATACAATGAGTCGACTGTGTATAATACAATGAGTGTGTGTGTGTGTGTGTGTGTGTGTGTGCGCGCGCACGCGTGCATGCACGTGTGCATGTGTGTGCGTGTGAGTATGCGTGTTTGATTAGCATTCTATATAAATTTGTATAGGTTCAGAGGGTATGATACTAGTTCATGCACATATAGATAATTTTATATTCAAAAAGTATGATATTGGTTGATGTACATAAGAATAATATTATTTACATATTGAATGTAAAATGGTTCTTGATCCACTGCAAACTTGTTTTAAAATATGATAATGAATATTATTCATTATGTTTTGATCGTGTAGTTATTCTACATTGACCAAATTTATAAAATCAAATATATGGTCATTATTGGGACATGAGCCTTTTTCATTCCCCCTCGATCATGGATTTTGTTTTATATTCCATGAAAACTTTAGTGAACTTGGTCAAAACTATACAGTTGATTCTATAATCTATTTGTAATTGTTGATTCATATTATTAAAGGTAATGCACATTGAGTTTCAGTGACACTCAATGTCCATGGGAATACTTATAGTAAACACTTCATACGAGTTTCCTTTATTTTATGTATAATTTAATGGGTTATTACACCATCTAATTATACCCACATTTATGATGGTTAGTTCATGTTGTCTTCCCAAATCAATAGTTTTCATAACTACATAAATTTGGGCCACATCCACCCCAAATCTTCTTGTGCTTCAATAAAGAAACGCTCTCAATGGCTCAACAAAAAGAACTAATCTTGAATTGATTTAGCATAAAACATGTTTCTCAAAGTGATTCAAAATAATATACCTTCCTCCAATTATTCAACAAGGAAGCACCATCTCCAATAATTTTCAATACAAACATGGATTTCACTAAAATAAAATTGTACTCATTCGTTATTATTTAATTTTAAAATTTCAATTTTATATTCAAAATATTCAATTGATGGACATTAACTATAATATGTTGTTTTAGGTTTTTATATTGAGTGTCCTAGACTATTACAATGTCCTACTAAAGACAATGTGTGTTGTACACACTCAAGTATACATTATTCATTTTACTCTAGCAACTTCATTGATATTTTTTTTTATAGTATTTATAGATAATAAAATCAAATATTAAGCACTTGATAATTACAAGAATGACATAAATTTACCACACATTACTTGTGAACACAAATATAGTCCTAATCCACCATTATTTCACACCTACATGCTACCTTAGCAATATGATGTTTACATTTTATTTTTACAAACTTATATGAACCTCATTATATATTTCAAACATGCTTACTATATTTCATGGATATTATGTTTAGATTTTTGGTTTTGTCCACCTATACATATGTCTATAATGTTAGATTGAGTCAATGTCGTTAGTCAATACTTACCTAAGTTAGACAGTACATAACCTTCCCCACAAATAACTACTATTAAATGTCAAATATTTAATTACTATTAGCCCATTTCACTAGTATGTCAGTGGCATGAGAAATTACCCAATTAGGATGATATATATTTAAATCAAGGGTTGAATTGATGGGGGACTCATCACTTATTTGGTACACACACACACACACACACACACACACACACACACACACACACACACACACACACACACACACACACACCTTGGGAGAATGGTTGATATTATTCCAAAATTTTGAATTAATCAATAGGAGTGATCATAGGAAAAATATACATAATAGAAAATCTTATCCAAAGAAAGCATTGCCAAGTATCAAATCCAAATTTTTAGTTAGATACATATAACAAAGGAGCATAATTTCACAATCACTCTAGGTGGGAGAAATATGTGTGGCTTAATTTTTTTCCTCATTGTGTCAGATGCATAGCTTAGGATCAACCTTCAAACATGGTTGATTGTGGTCAATTTTTTATTGAAGGATTTCAAGGTGAAGGAGGCTAATTTTTTGAGTAGTACATAGTATCAGGTTTCAGCATCACACACACAGAGCTTTCAAATATAGGCAATGGTGACAATATTGTCATATGGAAATATTTTTGTATAGGTCACTACCGACCACACAAGCTAGTATCCACTTTAGACTCTGATACAAATCAAATTAAACTGACCTTGCTCAAATAGAAACATAGTTCCTCAACTAGATGACTTGTTAGTCTTCTTCAGTATTTTTTCCAAAAATATAATATAGTCATGGTCAGATAGTCATGAAAGCTAAGTATTCATCATATTGATTTACTTACTATATTTAGCATATGCCATTTGTAAAATTATTGTAAGTAGTTTTAGTCTTTTACATTCAAGTATATGCATGAATGCCACACCTATTGATATGTATTATTCTAATAGTTTATATCATATTAAAATTTCCAAAAATAGATCAAGGTAAAACAACTTGATTAAATTCTCAAAATAAATCAAATAGACAACCAAAAGGGGTAAAATGAACATCCAATTACAAGGAGAGAAAGAGATAAATAAATTTCCAAAACAATAAAAAATTGTTGTAACAGGTATTAAGATCGTAAAAAATGGCCATGGCATGCTACAAACACGTTAAAGTATGGACCTAACTACTAAAAACTTAATTTCAAGTTTGATAAGAAGATGAAAATGTCAAAATTACTCATTTTAAGCCAAACTAATGATATATAGACAAATGTGTAAAATTAAAAAAAACCAACATGGACTAAAGGTCATGAAATTATTTTAAGATACTAATTTAATATAGAAAAGAGGAAAAAAATGCATTTTAAACTTAAATACTATATCATTAATATGTAAAAATAAGATCCCTTATAGATTAATTTTTTAAATTAATTATAATTACATATTTTTATTTTTGATAAATAATTAGAAAATTTCTATATTGGGATGATTTTAAAATTAGATCATTTAACGAAACTTCTATAAATAGAATGTAAACAATTCCTATAAAATCTATTTCTATTAAAATCTCTCAAATCTTTAAAAAAACATATTTATATATGGTAAAAATTGAGGAATGGATCTACAAGTTCCTAAACAGAAAGTACCTTTCTCCAAGTGCATTATTAGAAAATACCTGTAGCCAATGATTCAATAAGGAATCACCATCTCCAACAAGTTTAAAGGGAAACATGGATTTCATGAACACAAATTTTTACTCCTTTGTAAGTTCATTGTTGTTTAATTTTCAAATTTCATATTTAAATTTAAAATATTCAATCTATAGACATTGAATGTAATATGTTATTACAGATTTTTGTTTATAGTGAAGTGCACAATTGAAGCTTCCTACTAAATACAAAGTGTGTTTTATGCACAAAGTATACATTTTTACTTTCACTCTAGTCATTTCATTACTAAAATAAAATGTGATATTTATAGATACTAAACTCAAGAATTAAGTACTTGACAATGACAAACATGAAATACATTTACCATGCATGAATTGTGCACACAAATATGGTCCTAACACACCATTATTTCACACCTACATGCTACCTTATGATTCTAATCCTCACATTCTATTGATACATACATGTACGAACCTCATTATCTATTTTAACCACATTTTTTGTCTGCATAGATATGCCTAGGAACACAATTTAGTCCACATGTACATAGGTTGATAATGTTAGACTGATATAGTATCACTAGTTGACACTCACATGAGTCGGATGGTACATACCCTCTCTCACAAACAACTACTTTTAAAAGTGAAATCTTTCCTTAGGGTTAGCCCATTTGACTAGTATTCTAGTGGTGTGATAAATTATCCAATTAGATTCATTTATATAAAAATTAAGGATTTAGTTCAATAGGGGACTTTCAACTTTTATAGTACATATCTATACACTACTGCACATTGAGAATATTTTCCTTGTTCTCCCATAATTACAAGTCAATCACTAGAATTAGTCACAATCCAAGTCTAACAAATATAAAAGCAAATCCAAAGCAAGCATTATTTAGTATGAAATCCAAATGATTAGTTTCATGCATATAGCAAAGGTCCATCTATTCTCAATATTTTCATATAATTCCCACTTTTTTTCTTCATCAATGTTTTGAACAACTTAAAGTTTCCAAAAAAATCACCTTTTTATTGAAGAAATAAACATAAGTTTTCCTACTATAATCATTAATGAAAGTAATAAAATATTTTCTATTTAAAATCGAAGGCATCTATGTTGGCTCAGACAAGACTGAATATGAATAATTTGTCCCCCTGTGTAATGGGTGTGGTGAACCAAGAAAAGTCTCATGGAGAGAACATTATAGAGCAAAGAATTTTTGAGAACAAATTGAAAACTTTACCAACAAGATTTGATCTGATAGTTGTCAATATTGAAGAGTCTAAATATTTGTCAATGCTAACCATTAAAGAGATTATTGATTCTTTTCAAACACATGAGGAATGTATGAATAAAACAACTAATCCCTCTATTGAAAATGCATTTTAATCCCAAATGTATTTCAAGTAAAACACACACACACACACACACACACACACACACACACACACACACACACACACACACACACACACACACACACACACACACACACACACACACAAAATTAATTAATTTTCATGGAAGAGGAAGAACCTATTATAAATTCCATGAAGTATTTGAAGGGTATCAACCATAATAATGCACATGGAGGTCAAAGGTATGACAAATATCATGTACAATGTCATTATTGTAAAAATAATTATCATTATGTCAATAAGTATATAATTAAGTAAATCGATAGAAATAATCAAAATATAAATTTATCTAAGGACAATAAAGTTAAAGAGGAAAATAGTGGATCTATGGTTATCACATACAATATTTTTGAGGAAAGCACCAAATATATTTGGTATTTCGATAGTGGATGTAGCATTCACATCAATGGGAAACACATATGTTTTAAAAAATCAATGAAATAATATGATCATAAGTAAATCTTGGGAAGAATAAAAAAACTAGTAGTGATGGAAAAAGATAACATTTTAATCCAAACAAAGAAAGGTGACCAAAAAATAAATCCTTGATGTTTACTGTGTTCCTTGTCTAAAGCATATTATAATTAGCATTGGAAATATTATAGAAAAATAATATAGAGGTAAATTTGAGAAATATGCACATGTAATTCAAGATAATGATGAAAGCAATATGTTGGTTACAAGCGTGCATAAGATAAAGAACTATATGTTTCATTTATAAATCCAAAATGATCTTAAAGATCAATCATGGTTGTGACATCCTAGATTTGATCATTTAATTTCTATTGCTAAATTTGGTGTATATGAAGCACATGTTGAAAGTATTGATCATGATAGAGCAACCCAAAATTGTTGTGAAATTTGTATTCTTGGGAAATAACATGGGCATAATTCCTTATTGGTGAATCATGTAGAGCAAGATCTCTAATGTTAGTTTGAAGGTTACATGTATAAAAAACTAAACAATTACATATAAAATTAAATATCAAATGTCATAAGGCACTATTGTTCATAATCAATTTTAAATGCACAAAGAAAACAAAAATTTATTAAATAAAATTTTGTCTTACAAAATAATTGTTATTGCATGTTTTTTTTCGAATCATCATACTAAAAATATGTTCTAAAAAACTTATATATATTAAAAATATATATATTACAATCATACATATACATACACACATTCACTATCTATTAATAAATAAATTAAAAAAAAAAAAGAAAAAAAAAAAAAAAAAAACAAGAAAATTATAAATTTAAGATAACTTTTTAAAAATATATCTAAAAATTAATTGAAAATAATAAATTTATTTAAATACTATATTTTTGTTTTTAATTTTCAACTGACTTCATTTTTTTATTTATTTAAATGTTCTTTTTTATACCAAGTATTTATAATTACTTTTAATCTATTTTTTAGATTAAAATTTATTTTTAAAATAAAAATATATTAGTTCAAAAGTTAGAAGTTTGAATTTGATAAAGATCCATCATTCCTCTTGCAATAAAACAAAACAATTCATATCATACCAAAACAAATAATAGGGACATTTGAGTATACTGAACATGAACGGGATACGATAAGAGAAGCTTGCGATATGAATCCATTGAGATGTTTTAATCAGTATTTTACTTTTAATATGCCGTAAATATAAACGCTTAGATAACCTAATATATCACATGACTGGAAAACAGAACAAATATTTTGGTCCTGTTGAATTGTGTTCATTGTAATGAGAATCTTATCTGAAAGAAGAGGCCAAAATTGTGAGGCCAACCTCTGCCTGGTTTTGAAAAATTACAAGTGCCCTTAAAATGGACTGTCATTCAAACTGAGTAACTTAGACAGTCCAGCGATGCCATGCGAGTTTTGATGAGACAAGCATACAACTCCTCTATTTTCTTCGTAAGAGGAGAAATACCCTTTTCCAAACCCACCTTGCATTTATTCAAGGTTTCCACACTTTCTTCCACTTCCTCTCTATCCATTTGGCTCGTTTCATCAGTTAGTAAACTATAAAGCCTTCCTATTGAACCATCGTCCATATTTAGTTCGTGTGATTGACAGAAAGAGCACCCTTGCGATGCCCGATTTATCTTTTTTTCACAGAATTCAGTGACAAGAGAACAACACTCGCACTTTTCGGACGAACTTGTCATCTTCTACGCCAGAGTATAATCCTATATTTTTCTGAGAAAATATACAAATTGTGTCTTCTAACAGGGTACCCATAGACAACAGACATCTTTCTAAAGGGTCTGCATTGAATAAGTTAGAGCTGCTGGGGAATCTTGAAACAAAAAAGAGACCATCTTCCGAGATGTCCTCCGATCGGGTGTAGATGGCGATAAAAATTATATGTTTGCTCTGAAGTCACATCCATTGTGAGACAAGGAGAATATGACAGCTATATTTCACTGTATATGTCCATTCACCAAATCAAATTGATTGGAATCTGATTAACAGGCCACTTTAGAGAACCAGTTGTGGGTGGACACGTCGTTTTCTAGGTGCAGCTTTGTGTTTGATAATTAATTTGCAAAGGCGATTGAATTTAATATTAAGGGCACCCTGTTCACCGGAAGTAATTGAGAAAGTATTTTAATGACAAGTATACAAATTAAGAGAGATTCATTGAACATGTGGGCCGGATGGAACTGCGATAGAGCCGAAGCGAAAATGAGGCATATTAGTTAGGTTGGATTCTTTCTTACCAATCTATGTGCCAACCATACTGGCGGGATTTTCATAATCATTTTCCCCTTCTATGGTTTAATAAACTATCCGGGTGTTGAAGTGCATCAATGTCAACGTGAAAGTGCACTAGTTGTTTATCATGCCCATAGGCATTCACCTTCTAGAATAAGCCCTCTCTTGCATATTACCTAATTGATGCTTGCCATTTGAAGTTGGAGGATGAATACATTCACATTGCCTTGTTACTGTCGGATGGTATGGGCTGATACACCGATGACATGACAGTAAAGTTTATTAACAACAACAATTATTATTATTATTATTATTATTATTATTATTATTATTATTATTATTATTGAGTTTTTGAATAGAAAAATATTTATTTTACTTATTTAGTGCTATAGCATTGCATTATTGACAAAGGATTGGGCATATAATGATTATGAGGTAGGTTAAGCTCGAATTTGTTT
Source organism: Torreya grandis (assembly GCA_037957365.1). Classification (NCBI taxonomy): domain Eukaryota; kingdom Viridiplantae; phylum Streptophyta; class Pinopsida; order Cupressales; family Taxaceae; genus Torreya; species Torreya grandis. The sequence goes on along the minus strand of JARHVA010011247.1, from coordinate 19,429 downwards.
ATATGTCTAAATGTAACAACAATATTTTCTATGTCTAAGTTTAATTGTTGACACTCATACAATTTTTTTAATTTTGCAATAAAAACTGCAGCATAAAATTTGTGCATGGGTGTTTGTATTCTTGTGGTGCAAATTGATGGTTTGCAAAGGTGAGAGCATACAACTCAAAATGATTTATGGCTATGATTTAGTTTGTAGGGCATCGATAATTTAATACCCTTTATTTTTTAAGATGATAGTAGAGATTGAAAAAAGTTTTATATTATTTTTTATTTTTTGTTGTGGCTTCCAAACACTATTTAATTTAGATAGCTTGATATGAATAGATTAGATTTTGGATATGTAGTCATTGATTGGTATTTTTTTTAAATTAGGTTTGTAGCAGAAAATATGTGTCAGATTGTCTCTAGTGTCATGGTGGAAAAGTTCCACAATTTATGGTTATGATTTAGTGTGTTTGCCATTGGTTATTTTATGTTTTTTATTATTTAATATGACAGCGGAGATTGGAAAGTAGTTTTAGATAAATTTTTCATGTTACTTTGAATTTGAAATATTTTGTAGTTTTGATAGCTCGATGTGTATATATCATATTTTTAACATATAGTCATCTTTTTTTCATTTTTATTTTTGTTACTAAGGTTTGAGACATAAAATAACATGTATAGTTGTCTCTGTTATTGTGGTGGAAAGACTCAATTTAAAAGGAAAAAATGAATAGACTTTGAAATATTTTTTTGACTCTTAAAATGACAGTGGAGATTGAAATGGGTTTTCGACAATGTTTTGGGCTCCTTGCCAGCGACTTTGGATAGCAAAACATTTGTTTTGATTGGTCGTATAATTATTATGAGGTGGGTTGAACTTGACTATGTTTTTTTGTGTGCAAGCAATGATAATATTTGGTTCGTGTAAGTTTTACTAATGATATATATATATATATATATATATATATATATATATATATATATATATATATATATATATATATATATATATATATATATATATATATATATATATATATATATATATATATATATATATATATATATATATATATATATATATATATATATAGTAGGTGCTTATATCCTCATGACGCAAATCATTGGTTTGCAAAAGGTGAGAAGGAATAAGCCTTGAAATGACTTTTAGTTATGATTTTGTTTGTTGTGCACTTATAACGTGGTATTTTATTTTTTAATGATGACAATGGAGATTAAATAGGAGTTTTAGGTAGTTTTTCATGTCGTTAAAGTAATTTCAGTAGCTCAACATACATAGATAATATCTCATGTATTTATATTTTTTTCTTTCCATTATGGGTTTGAAAAGGTTGTACATTTGATAATTTGATGTGAAAAAACTATAGTTTGTGCATACATTTATTGTCATGTATTTTTTTATAATAAGGTCATCCCAACACAAATTATTTATATATATTTGTCTCTAGAATTAAGGTGGAAAGACTTGGTTTATAAGGGTAAGAGGCATAGACCTCAAAAATATTTTTTGTCATGATTTAATTTTTTGGCTATTGATAAGGCATTATTTGTTGTTCTTTAAGATGATAGTGGAAATTTAATATCAATGAAAAAGTATCTAAAAACCTTATTTAAATTGTAATGTCATCTTAAATAATAAAAATTCATTTCAATGTTTACGAATGTTCTTAGTTTTAATGTAAGAATAGGTTAAATGTTTGAAATGTTGTGCAATTTTGATGGCTTGCTACATATATAAAAGACATTAGGTATACAACTGGTTGATGGGTTATTTAGAACAAAAACTTAGGTAGGATGAAAATCCACTTAATCTATCTTAAAAGGAGTCAAAATCTCCTTATGTTCTAATACCATTAAGTATTCGCTTGTAGGGCAATTTAATAGATGATGCAATAATGTTTCATTTCAAGGGTTCTATTTAGAATAAACTTAGATAAATGATATATGTGAATCTATGGATCAATTGATTATACAATCAATAAAATGAATTTTTCACTATGATGTAGTTGATCCAATAATTATCCATTACATATATGGATTCAAAAAGGCATCATAAACAACTACAAGATATGAAATCAAGATAATGCTTGTAAACATGGATTGCAAATTCATGTTTATTTCTATCTACTATAACAAATGTAAAAAAAATAGAAAAAGATAAGGGTAAAGAAGAAAATATAAGACTATGTTGTAGTTAGAATAATTCTGATTAGTTTGACTTAGATGAGTTTCATGAAACCAATTTGCTGCCTAGCCAATATACACACCATAAAAATAGAGGATACAAGAGTAGATATTCCGTTATGAAGAAATATGGATAAAATCACTATATATGTATGCACATATATTGAATAATATTCTTCAATGCCTTTCAATTTATCAGATATTTTATTTAAAAACTATGTTTGTATCTACCTTATTCAGGAGAAATACATAAAATGCTTCAAAGAAACGTTGCTCACAAGAAAAATTAACTTAGAAAAATAAAAAATTATAGAATTAAAGTTTTTTTCTTATACTATACTTTTCTAACACTAATCAACCAACCCCTAATTCTATCCCAATGTTGGATTTATAAATACTTCTAACAATCTAACCCTCCAACCAAGTGGTTACATCCATTAAATCATATGTCTGAATTGAGGCACAAAATCAATGTGTGTTTATCTTCTTAGTAAAAAAACATATTCTCTTTGAGAATATCCTTTTCCATTAAATATTCATAACAAAAAAATATTGAAATAATGCATCATTTCAAGCCACACAAGTCTAAATGAATTTTAGTTCTTTTGATAAGTTACCAATGTATTAAGTATTTGGTAAAACTCTATTTTTCAATAGTGAATACTTCTCTTTAAAAAAACATTTCCTGGTGGTAATCATGCCTAGTTAAGGTAAATTTATCTTGTTATCATCCTCACATATTTGATCTTGATTATTCAATATCCGATTTACTCAATCCATTATTTGACCTATTTTGGAATCTATCTCTATGATCATTTTTACACTTGATAATGAGATATTCAATGATTGCACAAAATCTAATTGGACTCATAGTCTAATTCTCATATTTTTATGGGAAAAATAGGTAAAATAGGCACAATAGGAATCATTTTCAGACTTTGGTCTTGCTTGTAGAGGTCCATGTATGAACCTTATGAAATCCACCCTTACATGTCCACTTCTCATTATTTGAAATAAACTAAAGTGTCTTTGATATGTAGGGATACTGTAACGTGTAAACTTCTTGGTACTTCATAGTTTACTAGAGAATAGACCACCTTGATTTTTATTTTAATAATGGTGTAGTGGTATATTCACAAGTTTCAAGATCTCACTCACTCAAAGCTTTATGGTCCCTCAGTCTTTGTTTGATCTCTTATTTTCCCCAAAGTCTCATGATTGTACCACATGGCATGATTTTAGGGACTCACTTGTTCAATGCTCCATTGTACTTTTATTTTATGGTTGGGAGTGGCATATAAATAGGATTATGCCATGTGGAATCATTCTATTTACCTAAGAGGTTCATTTTCTACTTGATTTTTCACATGGCCAAGGAAATGGGATCATGCCATGTGGCATGATCCCAAGAACTTAGATGGTCAAAGTTCTTGGTTCTATGTCATATTATCATAAAACATTGCACCCTTGAGGAGGTTATTCAAGCCTCCTCACTCAAGTGATAGCATGGAGACACCTCTAGTCTATGGGTGGCTTAAACAGTGAGGTGAATCTCTAGATAGGGCTATCTACCTTGATGCTATCACCCTAAAACTATGACTAAACTTATTGCTTACTAGGAAAAGGGAGAGAGAACTAAAACTAAACTAAACTAGAGAGGTGATGCATGTAATTAACACCCTCCACTACACTAAGAAAATGAATTAGGCCTGAATATGATCAAATTACTCAATATGGACCTTAAATCATGAGTATTTCAACATGGAGGTTATAGACAATGGGTTAAGTAGAAGGGATAATTAGGAGGCCCAAGGAAGACACTAATGACTAAAATCCACTTCTAAACTATGAAACATCATCCAAACTCACCATGTGATTTGAAATAAGACAATCTATTTGTAAAGAGGTAGGAGATGAAAAATAAGACAGAGTAAAGTCCCTACTACTAGAATTCATCAAAAATCAAACAAGTACACTAATTATAAGAATTTGATAAGGTTAAAAAAAATTATTCAACATTCAAAGGCATAGTATAAGTGTTTATTTAAGAAGGAATTCATCATACCAAACCAAAGGATACATAACAAACCATTACAGGATACATATCTATGAGAAATGAAGGAGAGGGAGAGATAGAGAAAAGGTATAGGAGTTGCATATGATAAGTGGCATCTCATGAGGAACAAGTTGCAAGAAAGAAAATATGCAAGTAGGTAGTTATGAAGCTTCTCATCAATATGTGCATGCTTGATCTGATCTTTTCCCTCACCAAGGATGGCGTGAAATAACTCTTGAAATTTTTGGATGACTCATCACCCTCATTCATGAAACTTCACATTGTTAGTCTAGAAGGAGTTACAAACTTGTGTCTTGACATATGTAACTATAAAATATGCTTATCTTGAATTTATCGAATATCATCCTAAGATACTTCAAAGTCCCTCTCATCTTGGTGAGGTTGGGTGTCAAGAATAAAGTTCCTTCAAACTAATAAGAACCTACATTTTATTGAAAAGCTTTCTTGATTTAAGAGAAGACCACAATGACAAGTCTCTCTTTGTATCTTAGGCCTAGTTATTACTTTAAGATTATTGTCACAGCTTGAATACCTCTTACACACCCTATATGGGATCATTCCACACTTTTTCAAGTTCAAAAAAATATCCAAGACTTACATATAGGTGCATTAGGTTTGATAGCAACTCTTGAGATAATGTTTGCTCAACACTAGTTGGCTTGAACTCTTTAAATGATGTTAAAATCACTGTAAAACTTTTTCATGAGTATTTAAGTTTATCTTCCCTTGCCTTATCTAGGTCATATGTTGTTTTATAGTATCCTATTATTCCTACCTCAGTCAAATTTCATGAAAATACCTCAAAACCTACCTTTTTAGGCTTGTAACAATCATTTCTAGGCCTATTTCTGTAGAACAATACCTGAAACGTGCCAAAATAGCGACTCCATTAGGTTTTTAATGGTGTTTAAAGACCACCCAAGTAATTAATAGGTTGTACCAATCCATTAGAGGCATTTAAAATACTAATCTTCTCTTTGGGCTCTCTTGTAGAGTTTTAGAAGGGTTTTAGGTGTATTTAGGTTATTAAGTGTAGTTCATAAAGGTCTGAGCATTAACATGAGAAAAAATTACATAAAAATAGGGTAAATAAACACCTATTAACACCATTGGATTTGATGAACCCATTTGTTTTACTTCTCACATGAATAAAATGATCATTTTTTAATTGTTTAGGCCTGTTTGAGAGCTTGAAAAGGATGAATTGGCATAATAAGGTACGAAAGTGATTAGTTTTAGCACTATACTTCTTTTTGGGGTCTGTTCAACCCTATACCATATTTATCAATTTTTTTCCAAAGTTTCTTACTCTCTAATTGGTAATAAAACTTGACTTACTTTTACATAGGGTTAAACACATAATGAAGACCATAAATAATGACCCTTTGATGACAAGAGAAAGTGACTTATCTCATAAAATAACCAGGCCATCCTAAACAACCCTATAAGCTATCAAGGAAGACACATTACCTATCACCATAGATAATTAATGACTAATACAAGACCTTCATAATGAATATAAACAAAATATCAAGTACATCAAAGTGTCGAATGAACCTCATTCATGGTAGCCAAATTTTGGCTAATATATTTGGCAACCTCTTGGGATTTCATGCCTAATATGTACCTTATAATAGTTTCCTATTCCATCTATTAGGATATAGAGTCACCTCTCACTCAATTGTAGAATTGATTAGACCTTGAAGACTTGACTAAAAACCTCTTGAAACAAATAGAACAACTGATATACCTCCAAACACATGAAGACAAGAAGCAATAAGAACACACACAACAAAGCAAGAAAAACACACTTGTGATACAAATAACTTAGAATAAATACAAGATAATAATCAACTAACCTAATCTAACAACTAGATCCAATCCTAAACAAAACCATTCACTAGTAATGCAAAGTAGATACTTTTCTTTATGAAGCTCATGTGACTAACAAACTTTATGGTAGACATGAGAGAATGGAAAAGAAGAAACAACATGTTGATATTGAAATCCTCTTGTTCTTCAAAATCAACTTGATACACCTCCTCTACCTTGATTGAAAATGAATGACCATGGATGTATGCTTTGAATTGATCTTAAACATGTTTAGGCTCATATTCATGTTCTGAAATGATTATGATAGGTAGTTGCTTATCCATTTTAACCTCCAAATAGGATAGATAACTGATAAGGCATGCTCTTTTGGTAGTATTTAAATCACCAATATTATATTCATATCCAATCTATAGCTCTTTACAAGATGATTGATCAAATTGAAAAAATTGAGATGGAACCTATGACATACTTGTAAGATAGGCTTAAAGAGGAAATGCATATTGTTTCTTGAAATTTTGAGGCAAATGGAGGTCTGCTTCATCTTCCAAGAATGAATAATATTTTTCAAATTGATTAAGAGGTTGATATCCCATCTTAAAAACATTAAACAAGTCATCATTAAGTGGAATTCTTAGAATGTCAAAATCGGAAGACTAATTCTTTCTTGCATGTTGGCTTACTTGCCAAATCCACCTTACTCTATCTTTGCCACCATATATTATCCTTACAAAAGGGTTAAACCTAATTTACTTACCTCAAATAATTCTTGAAACTTCCTTTCATTAGCTTGTAAATCAATTAGTTCTCTTATGCTTCATCAATCTCCTCTTTATAGTAAGGGAGAGGCTCATTAGCTTGAAGGAAACAAGGAAGTTCAAAGTAGAAATTTACCTTTTCTTGGGAGTTATCAAATTCTGGTTTGTTTGGAGAGATTATAATATTGAATTCATATTCATCTTGATTATATTGAACTGAAACCTATAAATTTTTGGACTTATCTATTAGTGTAGTACATTTTCCCACTAGGTTTTGCCTACATGGTTATATGGCCATTCTAAGCTTCTTTAGGTTAGTTATAAAAGGTCCATAAGATAATTATCATTTATTGTAATTATTTTATTAAGAAAATTAGAGGCTTCCTTATGTTTCCATAATTTTCTCTATATGTACACCACTTTTCTTTTGTGGAAGGTTAATGAAGAATTCAATCATATTATTTTGGATTTCATAGCTTATTACAAATATCATGTATTTTCTGGAGATCTCACGCTATCGCACATGATTAAACTTGATTACACGAATTTTTTTCAGAAATCTTGGCAAAAATTTTCATGGTACCAAAGTTATCATGATAGTCTCATGCATTAGTCTCCTTAGTAGGATCCTCATGCATTCACCTTTGTTTCTTTTCTTCTGGCTTGGCCACCATTTTTGACCCTGGAGGTGTTTTTTAAAATCAACTTCAAAAATTTATCATAAGTCCTTTGAAAAAAATTGTAAGTATATATTTTATGGGTTTTCTAAGCTCTAAAATGGGTTGTTTTTAGATTTTTGAGAAACCTCATAGATTTTATTAAAAATTAATTTCTTGTAATGGCCACCATTTTTGACCTTAGAGGCCTTTTTTCTCATTATGACTCAAAAATCATATCAAAATTCCTCAAATCAAAAATTTTTCTACATATATTTTTGGTTTTTTGAGATCTCAAATAGGTTGTCTTTATTTTTTTTAAAAAGTTTAATTTTTTTTCTAAAAATCCAATTTTCTTTAACTGGTATGATGGTCATACAGATTTTAAGCCTCCCAAAACAATTCAAGTTTTAAAGATGCCATTAATTAAGTAATCAGACTTATTCAACATGATTACTTCCCTTCAAAACCAAATTAGGGTTTCTGAGGTACATTACTTGCTTGCTAGACCCATTCAAGTTTTCTTAGGTCAACTACTTATTACTCATTACTTGTTTTATAAGTAATAAGTTGTAGCTATAAATAAACTCAATTTACATTGGGCTAGACCCATTCAAGTTTTTCAAGGTAGATTACTCATTACTTGGTTTATAAGTAATAAGTTATGTAGGTTGAAAACCTGATTTACACTAGCTAGACCCATTCATGTTTTCCAAGGTAAATTACTTATTACTCATTATTTATTTTATAATTAATAATTTGTAACTAGTCAAAAACTCAAAATATACTGAAAAAAAGTAATTGGGTCTCTCAGGGTCAACTAATAAATTTTTATAAGTAAAACAGTTCCAAAAACTAGAAGTTGTGCAGTTGGAAGAACCTGAAGCCAAGCAGCTGGAAGAATCCAAAGTCAAGTAGTTGGAAGAACCCAAATTAGACTAGGAGACCCATTTGGGTTTTCAAAGGGATTCTACTCATTAATTTTTATAAGTAATATAGCTATAAGAACCTGAAGTCAAACAACTTCACAAAATCACGTGACGTTCAAGGAGGCATCAGATTTCAGGTGAAAGGTAGTGAAGAAATATAGTAAATTTGTTTTCATTTTTAGATGAAAAAACACATTTTTTGAAAGGGTCTAGGAATATGTGGGAGTAATAGCCAGTAAGAGATATAAATTTCAATTTGAATCTCATTTTTGGGTGCTATTTTTTTTAAATTGCATATTTGCTTGAGCTCTACGTATTGGTGACATTATTTCAAGACTTTTGTAACATCTATTTTTCACATAGTGTAATATCTTAAAACTCTCTTAAAAAATTTGTAACTTTCTTCTTGGATTTAATATTAGTAGTTCCCAATGTTCCTCTCATACTTTCTCATTTAAATTTCCCATAGATGCATTCTTGACTGTGCTTGATGTCCAAGACCAAGCATGTGTGCATTATAAATTTAGGGGGATATTCTTGATAGTTCAAGGGGTACTTGTACTTTATGATTTATAATTTTTTATTTAAATTCAATTTTAAAATTTTTCTCATTCTAATTTACACTAATGGATCTAAACATCGAACCACTCACACTATTTAACTATGTAGAATGGAAGTCTAAAATACAGCTCGCTTTGAGAGGTAAAGGACTCTATCAGATTACTATGGGTGAGAAAAATAAGCCATATAAAGATGAAAAAAATGTTAAATGGTATAATAGATGTGATGAGACCAATGGGTTTCTATGCCTATCAATGTCTCCTAACCTCTTGTTCATGTTGAATCTATAAAAACTCTGAATGAAGTCTGGACAATCCAGGACAAGCTTTTTGGAGTGTAAGACATCATGAGGGTTCATGAGTTGGAGAGTGAGATAATCACATTGAGCCTAGGTGAATTTGATACTCTACAATACTTCTTTACAAAATTCAAATCACTAAGAAAATAGATGAGCAAGTTGATTCTATCTGTTCTTGCAAAACTAGGTCATGACTATTCAGTTTTTATCTCTATTTTTCATGCTACCAAATGTGCACTTGGATCCACTTGGAAAATGACATAATTTGATGATTTTGTTACCAATCTAACTTGAGATCAAGATAAGTTGGTTTAAATGGGTACACTAAAGTCTTAAAAATCACATGTCTTGATAGTCAATCAAGACAAGAAGAAGCCTTCAAGTAGTGGCAAACAGGAGAAGAAATAGTCTAAACTAGATCTTGAGCATAAGAAGAATAAAATTAAAATGCCAAGTCTAAGGCATCATCAAATAGTCCTCCTCAAGAAAAATACCTAAGAAAGAGGAACTGAAATGTAATTTTTGTAAGAAACTTGAGCATGATGAATCTTAGTGCAAGACAAAGAATATTGACACCTTGACTAAGATGCTTGAGAAGAACAACATCAGTGTTCCTAAATCCTCATCTCAGAACACATCATCAAAATATTCTACAAAGGGTAAAGATTAAAAAAAGTGTAAAAATAATGGAAAGGTACTTGTTTCAGTAGCTTCTCAGCCTTTGACCTGGGTTATTGACTCGGGTGCTTCCTATCACATGGCCTCCTTAAAGGATCTATTTTAAGAAATATAGCCATGTTTTGTGACTTCAATTCTCATGGGTGATGAAACTTTGCTAGAATTTAGTGGTAAATGATAGGTAGAAGTAAGTAATGGGACCTTTAATGATGTTTTGGGTGTTCTTTCACTATCCACCAATCTTTTGTCAGTATATCAAATTACTCACATAGGTGGATGGAAGCAAGTTGAGTTCACACTTGATTTAGTAATCATCAAGGAGATGTATAGTGACACCATAGTAGCTTATGGGAAGGGTAATCATCAGTCTAGTCTGTATACCTTCTCATAATTTTCCCCAGATCAACCCTTAGTTACATTGCTTACTCGTGCAGATGGAGTGAGAAAACTATGGCATGAATGGTTTGGCCATTTAAACTACCATTACTTGGAGCAACTCAGTCATCAAGACATGGTTTTAGGATTTCCTAAATTCAAATTCTTAAATGGCCTATGCAATGGTTACATTCTTGGCAAGCATCTAGAAGATAAATATGAAAAGGGAAAATTAAGGAGAGTTAAATGGAAGCTAGAGATAGTCCACAGTGACTTAGTAGGTCTATTTCCAAAACCTTCATTCAATAGGACAAGATACATGCTCACAATCATCAATGAATTTTTAAGATACACTCAGGTGTTTTTTTATCAAAAAGAAATCTAAGGTCTTTGATCACTTTAAGGACTTCAAGGCACTTGTGGAGAAGTAGTCATAATGTTCCATTAAAATCTTAAGGACTAACAATGGTGAAGAGTATGTAAACAATATGTTTGAGAAATTTTGTACATCAAAGGAGATTTAAGTGCAACACACAATTCCATATAGTCCTCAGTACAATGGTGTGGTCTAATGTAAGAACCATACCTTGAAGTAAATGGCCAACTCTATGCTTCAAACAAAGTCTCTTGCTCCTTAGTATTGGGCTGAAGTAATCAACTATGTGTGCTACATTCAGAACTAAGTTCCACACAAAGACTTAAAGGGAATCACTCCTTTTGAATCTTGGGATGGTCACAAGCCCATAGTAGATCACTTTCAAGTGTTTGGATCACTAACAATGGCTCATATTCCCAAGAAGAAATGCAAGGTAATGGATCCTCAGAGTTAGTCTTGCGTTTTTGTGGGGTATGAAGAGGGTGTTAAGGGATATAGGCTTATCCATCCTAAACTCATGAGTTATTCATTGAAAGGAGTGTTAATTTCATGAGGGACTACTTGAACACAATCCTAACACTACAAACTCTTCAAAAGTCTCACTAAATATTGATTCCACTTCTAAAAATGATGTAGATCCACCTTAAGATCCCCCTGATGATGAGGATGACTCTTCTTCTTCAAGTTCAAGAGATGAGAGTACTGATGGGGATTATCCTCCTCCATCTCAAACTCACACTACAGATGATGCAGATCACCTCTTGATTCTCTAATCTCATACAATTTTGGTCTTAATTGGGCTAGACAGACACTTCAAAGTGTTAGAGGATGGGTTGGAAATACATTGGATACAAGGCAGAGATAATCATAGTTTTAAGGGACATCACATGCCTACTTGGCCATTATCTTAGATTTGTAAACCTTTCATGAGGCATCTACCATTCCAGAATGGGATTCTACTGTGTATGAAGAGTATAATTCCCTAATCAAGAATAAAGCACGGGAATTGGTTCCTCTCCCCAAAGGAATAAAATTGATCCATTACAAATGGGTTTATTAGACCAATTATGGTGCAAGTGGGTTAGTTGATAAGTACAAAGCGTGTCTGGTTGTAAAGGGTTTTTTTTAGGTCCCTAGCATAGACTACACTAAGACATTTGATCCTATAGCCATGATGACATCTATAAGACTCACTCAAGCCATCACAACTGCACATTGGTGGGATGTTCACCAAATGGATGTAAAGAGTGATTTTTTACATGGTGACCTCAAGGAAGAGATATATATGGAACAACCACAAAGATTTGTTGAAGATAACTCCTTGGTCTATAGACTCAGGAAATTTATCTATAAACTCAAACAGGCCCCTTAGGCATGGTATGACAAGATGGAGTCATTTCTACTCATAGTCATGTTCATCAAATGCCACTCAAATATAAATGTTTACATCTTGTAGCAAGATTATTCTCTATTGATCCTAGTTCTATATGTGGATGAATTGCTGATTGTAGGGAGCTCATGATCATCCATCTCAATAGTGAAAGCTGCACTATCCAATATATTTTCAATGACAGACATGGGATTATTACAATACTTTCTCGAGATTAAAATAATTTATTCATATTTTAGGATAACTTTATTCTCTTGATTTGCTTATGAAATATAATATGGTTGATTATAAGCTAGATCCTACTCCTTTCTTATTTGGTGTGAAGATTTAGGTTGATTGTCCTACACCACTCATTGACACAACTTTGTATCGACAACTCATGGGTAGTCTTATCTATCTCACACATACTAGATCTGACATATACAATGCAGTTGGTTTGGTCTCCCAGTTTATGCAGGAGTCACATGAGTTGTACTGGAAAGCAAAAAAGTGGATTCTTCACTACATTCAAGGTTCACACAACTATGGGATACTCTACAGAGTAGTAATAGAGGTTGATTTGATTGTATACATAGATTTAGATTGGGTTGGAGATATTTAGAGTTGAATGTACACTTCAGGCTATAGTTTTTCACTTGGTTTGGGTGTAATAAGATGATCAAGAAATAATTAACATGTAATTGCTTTATCATCCACAGAGGCAGAATACAAATCGGTTGTTAATGCCACCACTGAAGTAATCTCTCTTCAGGGATTCTCATTGAGTTTGGTATCCTATTTTATAAGCCAAAAATCATATAATGTGACAACCAAAACACTATTTAGATTTACAGGAATTTGATTCTCCATCAAAGGACCAAACACATAGAGATTCACATGCATTTTATCAAGGAGCTTATCAAAGAGCAAGTCATTGATCTTTGATACTGTCCAACTTCAGATTATATTTTAGATATTCTGACCAAGCCTTTTATAGAGAGTAAATTTGTTCATCTATGATATCTCATTAGGGTTAAGGCTGCTCTACCTTGTTCTTCCTCCTATGGAGGTTCATCACTATGTGCTTGGGTACCTCATCAAGGTTTCAATGCCGAGACCCAATTCTCATCTCACCTAAGCTACGCTTAAGGGGGAGTGTTAGTGTAGTGATTTTTTCCACTGGGTTTTGCCTACATGGTCATATGATCATTCTAAGCTTCCTTAGGTTAGTTATAAAGGGTTTGTAAGATAATTAGAGGCTTCCTTATGTTACCCTAATTTTATCTATATGTACCCAACTTTTCCTTTTTGGAAATTTAATGAAGAATTCAATCATATCATTTTGGATTTCTTAGCTTTTTGTAAATATCATGTGTTTTTTGGATATCTCATGTTGCTTCACAGGATTGAAATTGATTATGCAAAAACTATTCAATATTCTTGGCAAACTCTTTCATTATCCATATGAGATATTAGTTCACATTGGGAAAGACCATCTCTCTCTTCATCTTCAAAGAATGATATACTTCTCTCCTCACTAGGAGGTGTTATAATGATAACCTCTTCATCATATACACTTGAATAATCATCATAATATCCTTCATGATGCTCAATTACAACTTCTCCAATAGAACATGTTCCTATTCAAGGACGGGCTACTCAAATCACAAACAAGATTTGAAATTTTGAGATCCATGCTCTTATCATTCTTTTCATTCCATTCACCAATCAATCCCTCAACTATTGATATATTTTGGTCATCTACCTTCTCAACAAGGACTTCCTTCTTCATTTGAATTCTCTCTTGGATTGATCTCCATGATGTTAAAGTTTTAGGTTCTTCAACCTTCTCAATAAGGACTTATTTCTTCCTTTGGATTCCTTCTTGCATTAGCATCCATGATGGGAAAGATTTAGGTTCTTGAGTAGGATGGGTAGGGATTGAATAAGTTCAGTTTATTCTTTAGCCTCAATGTCTGAATCTAAGATTTCTCCATTTTGTTTGTCCCATGACTTCACCACTTGATTCTAACATGAAATCTTAAAGAACCTTTTGGGTATATCTTGGGGATGGGGAGGAGTGTTTTATGCCAAGATAGCCTTATTATTTTCCCTTCAAGTAGAAATCAAACATTATAATTCTTATTTATCTTAACTTTAAACCCTCTCAACAATAACATCTTTCTTATTTAAATGCTTTCTTGGATTGACCTCGATGATGAGAAGGTTTGAGTAATGAGTGAAGGACATGGGAGGATTTGAAACTCACTTGAATCAGTCTTTTGAGGGAGAATTCACAAAGCAAAAGAGGACTAAGGTGGGATAGGAGAAGACACATGAGGATGATATTACTAAAAAATATACCCCTCATAAACCATATAACTTGTCCTCTATAAAACAAATTAGGTCACATATGTCTAACATGTCACTATTAAGTCTTTTTTGGTTCTCTCTCTCAATAGGTTTCTACTTACTCTTAACTAGTTGTAGTGAATCCTTAATATTCTAAATGAGATGACTATGGATACTTAGACCATACTCCCTTTGTCTATCAGGATCTATCATTTATATTTCATAGCCTAAAAGAGTTTTCTTTAATTTTGAAATAAATTAATTAGAAATGTGATGATGTTGAATAGGAGTAACATGGTCTTCACAAGGCTAATTAGAAGGGTGAATAGGTTGCCAAAGAGGTTGATTAGCTTGGTAAGACTATTGAAAAAATAGGAAGGGTAATACTATTGATAAAAAGGCTAGTATAGATCAATATGAGGATGACATAACTCAACATATTGCTAATGAGGATCAACAAAATTCTAGTAAGGATCAATAAACTGCTATAAGGATTAACATAGACTAGGTATGGCTCACCAACTTGAATTAAAAATAATCCACTCCAAACACAGCCATGATACCTCATAAGAAATAAAAAATAGAAAAATCACTTACTTAAAATAAAACTTGGTCTGATAAAACCAACCAAGTGCACTCAGAGTCATCATTGGTCCTTATGTTCAAGCCTCCAAAGGGTGGTACAATAAAGAGCAACACCAATAACTCTTTAATTGGTGAAGTCTCTTATCCCATTGGGAATGTGAGAACTGTTATCATAAAAATTTGCACACTTAAGGAGGTTTTTCAATCCTCCTCACTTAAATGACATCATGAAGACACCTCTAGGTTGTGGGTTGCCAAATCAATGAGGTGAATCTCTAGATATAGATAGCTACTACTATACCTATTGTTTGTTGGGTAAAGGGGGAGATAACTAAAAGTAATCTAAATTATGGAGGTGATGCACTAGATTAACACCCTCCACTTGACTATACTTCATGAATAAAATGAATTAGTCATGAATCTAATCAAATTACTTGACAAAGACCTTCAAACATGAGTATTTCAAAATGGAGGTTATAGATAATGGGTTGAATATAAGGGCTAATCAAGAGGCCTAAGGAAGACACTAATGACTAAAATATACTTCTAAACTATGCAAGGCTATCCAAACTCACCATGCAACCTAAAAGAAGATAATCCATTTGTAAAGAGGTACGAGATGATAGATAAGAGAGAGAGTAACATCACTACTACTAGCATTCATCAAAAATTACACAAGTACACAAATTAAACGCATTTGATAAGGTAATAAACAACTTTATTCAACATTAAAAGTCCTAATCCAAGTGTTCAACTAAGTAGGGATTCACCATACTCATCCAAAGGATACATAATAATCCATTAAAGGTAACATATATGGGAGAAGTTAAGGAGAGAGATAGAGGTATAAGAGTTGCATATGACAAATTTCATCTCATGAGGAATAAGTTACAAGAAATAAAATATACATGTAGGTAGTTATGAATATTTTCATCAATATGTGTATGATTTATTCAATCTTTTCCCTCATCAAAGGTGGTGTGGAATGACTCTTCACCTTCTAGGATGACTCATCAACCTCATTCATGAAACTACCCATTCCTAGTCTAGAAGGAGTTACAAGCTTGTGTTTTGACATATGAGACTCTAGAAAATGCCTCTCTCGAATAACTCAAATTACATCCAAATCTAATTCAATATCTCTCTCATCTTGGTGAGGTTGGGGATCAAGAATCAAGTGCCTTCAAAATGATAAGAACCTACATTTTATTGAAAATATTACTTGATTCAAGAGAAGACCACAATGACAAGTCTCTCTTTCTATCTTAGGCCTATTTCTTTCTTTAACACTAGTATCATAGTTTGAATGCATCTTAAACGTCCTATAGGTGATCATTCCACCCTTGTTCAAGTTAAAGTCCATCTCTAAGAGTGAGGTACAAATCAATTAGGTCTAATAGGAACACTTGATAACATGTTTGCTCAACACTAGTTGTCTTAAACCTTGTAAATGATGTTGAAGTCATTATATACCTTCTTCATGAGTATTTATAAGCATCTTCCATTGAATTCTCTAGTTAATAGGTAGTTTCATGGTATCCTACTAGGCCTCACTTAGTCAAATTTCATGAAAATCCATTAAAACATACCTTTTTATGCTTGTAATAGTCATTTTTAAGTCTATTTACATACAATAATACCTCACACATTCCAAATTAGTAACTCCATCAGGTGCCCAAGGGTGTGTTGTAACATGCCCATAGGGATTTACTAAAATAATACATTTTTTTAAAATTATTTACTCAACACTTATTCTTTTATTAGATTACATCTCAGGAATCTAAGTAATGATTTTTAACATACTAACAAAGAATATTAAACATTTGTAAACATATAACAATAACATTTACCAATCAATAGCATTTTATGTAACATAACTACATAAGGAAAGTAATCATATTAAATTAAAGCCATGACTTGTAAAATAATACAACCACTATTATTAATGTACAATAATTAAGGAATTACATTTCCAAAAGTCATTTTGGGTTAATAAAAAAAAATAGATACTATGCTCCATGGAGCTTGAGTCACTCTACCTCCTATATCTCTAATAATATCAAGTGTAGCCTCCAAGTAAGTACAACAGTGAGGAGGAAGAGTATCATCCATGCATTTTTGTAGACCAACCATGAACCATGGATCCCCCACACAATCCCCCAAACAGGGAATGACCCTCCCTTTATGGATGGGTAGATAGTGATAGTGCGGGAATCCAGAAAAACATACTAGTCTCTATGTGTGATAATATCTATACTACATGATGTGTATCATAAATAAAAGTTCATTCTAACATGATATCACACAAATATGTAAATCATACATTTGAAATGACAATGTCTATCTAACATTACTTTGGCCAAAGTTTTCAAATAGATGTTGATCTCTAGGACTAGTCAATTTCACACACACCACTTGATCGGATTACCTTCATCTAGCATTAATGATGCTAACTAAGTGGTGAAGTTCATCTCACTACTTAGTTAGAACCATCAATACTATATTTGGGTAACATTTATTATATCCAACATGTTCATGCAATTATTTCTAATAGTAAGTACAAACACATGATAATTACAAAAATAATTACTATAAATACATTTAGTCTATCGAACATATGAATGAACCTCATTTACATAACAATATTTATGATAAGAAAGTTTATCTATGAAACATGTAATTACAAATTTTTCTTTAGAATCTACTTTCCATATGTAAATGATATATTTATTTAAATTATAAATTTCTCAATATATCATATATTTGACATAATAAATACAAAATATTTAAATAATCCATCTTATATATTTATAAAGTAATATTGATTCTTTGTCCTTATTAAATTTGTATCACACCCTCTGTTAGTAGGTTCATCATACTTATTAAATGAGCCTAAGGATTTTACAGAGAAAAAAATTATAATATAGAAAACTAGACAATATGCAAACTTAACTATAGGTCTCAAATCCCTATAATTTAACTATGTTGAATTATACATTTATATCACAATGCCCTATGTAAAGGTACATATATACACTAGTATCTATATATAAAACCCAATACCCTAGTAGGGTATAAACATATACATACCCCCATATATATATAATCAATATGTCCTAGTTTCCCAAATTTTCCATTGACTAACATAGGTTTTTAATTTACACTTTGTGATCTTCATTTTGTTTCTAAAAACCTATTCTTAGCCAAGCTGATATTTTGTAACATATCTTTGAACAGGGTTCCCAAAATTTAACAAAATGCAGTCTTCTATGTATATATACACTATACCCAAATTTGAAGTTATATATTCACAGATAAGTCTCTATTTTATTTTCTCATTAATCACACAATCTAAAATTTATTCTATTCAAACAAAAACATTAAATAGTCCTCTTTATCAATCCTAAGGGTTTGAGAATAATGATTTGGTTATGTGCATGGTCGAGACATTGATAGGGACAAATATTTATCTCCTAGCATAAATATACATTGTTTTTTATCAAATAAAAATCCTTTTGAAAAACACATGAGTATTTAAATTTAAACAAATTTTATATATATATATATATATATATATATATATATATATATATATATATATATATATATATATATATATATATATATATATATATATATATATATATATATATATATATATTCATCAACCTTTCCAATTTGCTTCAAAATCTGACAAACAAGTTGAATCAATACAAAACTCTTTATTTTTTGCTCTGTATTTTCCTTTCTCCTCTTCTTCCTCTTATCTAATTCTATTTTATACTCTTCCTTGACTCCCTTTTTATTATTTTTCCATTTCTTCATCATGATTTGCATGCTCTTCTTCACCTTAGCATACAGTCCTTGCAAAAATCTATGGTATTCCATTTCAACTCGATTTCAAAACACCAGTGATTTTTAAATAAATAGGTTTAATAAATCCCTAATTCTATATTAACTTGTGTTTTTTCATAATTCCTAAAACTTTATATATATATATATATATATATATATATATATATATATATATATATATATATATATATATATATATATATATATATCAAAGTTATGCACGCTACTCTAGGTTTACAAGTCTGAGTAACCTTACTCTAATTCCACCCTTTTAGTCATTTACAAAATGATAAGTAGACATTTAATTTTCAATGTAGTCCATGCATAATGACTAGATTGGACTTAGCTCTCAGGTTCTCATTTTTAGGATAGTTTAATCTCCTTAAAAATAAAAAAGGTAATTATCCCTTTATTAAAATAGATCAATCAATCATTATTTCCAATTATAACAAGATAATTGTTTTTGTTAATTACTAGTTTATATATGCTATATATGTCTTTCTTTATTTTTTAATAGATTGCCTTATATTTATATGCC
>JARHVA010011246.1:0-77309 GCA_037957365.1 Torreya grandis | reverse complement strand
GTAATAATAAGTCTAATAGAGAACTTTAAAATATAAAACAAATTGATCTGGGTCTTTAGAGGACAAACCTCTAAAATTTGGCACATTGGTTGGAGAAATATTTTTCATTTTTCATTCATCATCTTCAAAGATAATAGGATAAGAGAAGGTCCTCTCAGGAGAATTCCTATGAGGGTTCTCCACCTAGCCTATATTTTATCTCATGTCAAATAAAGTTCTAATGAGAGGAGGGGATTTGGTCCTTCAATGTCTATAATTTTAGTTGTTGTAGAAGAGGATTCTTCTGGTCCTTTCTTTATATTTTTGAAATATTCTCTTATCTCTTTTTTCAAGCTATCTATTTTATCTATGACTATCTTTATCTTTCCTGTAAAGGATTAGAATCTTTTGGAATAAATATACCATATAAATCCTATGGCCTACTCATATACTTGATTTTAACAAGAGTGATTTTATTTTGTTTTTGTTTTTTAATGTTTTAAGGATTGTTAGCCTGAGTTTTACATTACTAAGAATTGAAAGATCCTTGACAATGGTACCAAAAGTGATAGGTGTCGATATTACCCCTCCATTTAACCAATGCATGTTGTTGTCTATTATTAACAAGGTGATACCTAAAGCTATTTGTAGTGAGGTGTTTATTGATTTTAGGTTAACATTACTTGTTTTTCATGGCTATTAGATTTTATGATAATCTATGTCTACTTCTAACCTCTAATATAGTATTTAGAAAGAAACATTCTTTGCAAAAAATAAGATGATCTCAGTCTAATCTAATTTGTAGAATCTGGAAATGCTTCTCACAACTGCACAACAAATCTATTCAATCACTCTTATAGAATTAAAGAATATAAAATATTCACTTACTAATTAAAATAAATCATAAACCTATATTTTCAAAATCTAAAAGAATAAATTAAATGCTTATGCTAG
Organism: Torreya grandis; assembly: GCA_037957365.1. Lineage (NCBI taxonomy): Eukaryota > Viridiplantae > Streptophyta > Pinopsida > Cupressales > Taxaceae > Torreya > Torreya grandis. The sequence continues at coordinate 76,376 of JARHVA010011246.1, read as the reverse complement.
AAATAACAGATTAACTATTCAATCTTTCCTACAGGTTTTCAATCTGAATTATACAAAAATATATCTATATCAATCTTGAATTGAGATAAATACAAATTAAACTTATAAATTCCAAATATATCTCTTATTTACTTGAGGATTAGGCCCTTTCACACCATAGCATCCAAGTATATATTAAATTAGCTCTAATATATTTCTTCAACACATAGATTGAGAAAGGAAATTACTTCAGTACTTTGTATTTTAGAAAATCACCAAAATTACAAAATATCTATATGCAAGAATAAAATCTATAGATACAATCATGGATATATTTATTTATTATATGCCAATAAATTTTTTATCCCTATGTTCTTGGAAACAACTTAACTAATTTGAAAACAAAATATATTCTAAACAGATTGAGTGATATAGTTAGAAAAGAAAGTCATTGCAATGAGAAATTTAAGGTATCAAAGTATCCATAGATAAAATTGCCTTTACTTACTATACCAACAAAATATTGACATATATTTATACTCATATCTTTTATCTTCATCATTCCAACCTAGAGTAGCAACTCCCAAAATGGAAGACTAAACAAAAATAGACATATATTTATATACATACACATAAATGGAAATGTCAAAAGGATTTATATAGATTATCATGAAGAGGTTAGAGAATCTATCTAAACCATTTAAAATGTACTTGGATTAATTTTGGAAAAATATGGGTCAATCCATAGTAAAATTGGTACAATCTATATCTTTCTATCAAAATCTATAGCTCGACTGTCAAAACCTATAACTATCAAAATCTACAGCTAATTATCAAAATCCATAGTTGACTATCGATATCTATAGAAAACTTTAGAATCTGTAGTTAGGTCTTAGATGGTTCATTCTTTGTTTTGGATCCTCTATGTCTTCATAATCTTGTCAAAACTCATATTAATACTACTATTTACCTATACAAATAAAAAAATTTAGCCTAAAACATATAAATGTTAGAACAAAGTGTAAATAAGATAGAATTACACATTAAAAGAGTTTATATAGGCAAAAACATCCATTTACTACCTTATTCAAGTTATAAACATCAAAATTACATACAATGATCAACCATTTGACATATTTAAGGCCATAAACGGTAGTAATAATGAGTCATTTAACGGACTCATCACTCTCTTGCACCAAAAATGGTCTTTAATTTTAATTTAGTTTCCACATACCTCACAATATATTGTAATTGACACTAGGGTTTATGTAAACCTATAATAAAACATTGATTATTTGTTCTTTTATTTCTTTAATAAGTAGTTATCCATGGGAAGTCACTACCCCATAATACATTATAGTGTGAATATGGGAATGGGGGAGTAATACATAGTGTGTTCAATTTTAATGAATATGATTAGTATATATATGATCCAATAAATAAAACACACCTTTTAATAGTTTCACCACTAATTACCATTGAAAATGTATTTTAATTCAATTTAGTGAAGCATTCATTTTTAATTTCCCTTTTTTCTACATATTTACATGCCACTCAAGAAAGATTCATCCTCTACTAGTATAATTTGTAGTGTTACATCGATTTTAATTACCATAGAGCATGTTTAAATTCCCTTTCTATCTTATAAAATTTATAACATATATATTTCTCATCAATATGTCAATGTGACCATCCAAAAATATTCCATATTTAAGATGATGTTAGTGATGAACATGATAATCGATATAATAAATAATATAATATAATTAAGATACTATTAAAATATAAAATACAATTAATTCCATTGAAATCAATGAAGTGGATCGTAAGCAAGTCAAATAACAATCTGATATACATCAAGGACTTGATAAATATCACCCCAAAGTGGATAAAGCTTTCAAGTTACTTCTATCATCTAAGAGTACATGCTAAACACTAATTGCATCATCTCAAGTATAACAACAACATGTGCATTTCAAATTTGTTAATCATAGTCCAGTTACTATGATTGATAAATTTATTATCTAAACCCATATACGTACATATTTTCCATCATTTTGTTTATAGTAAATTAACATGCATATTTATAAAATGTCATCAAATACACTTTTATTTATTATTACACAAGTTCCACTTCCAATTTTGTATAACTCATCGTCTATTGATAAAACTATCATATCCTTAAATGATAAGGTATTCCAAGTAGAGAAATGTGTTTCTATACTTTCTCATTCAATGTATTCTTATACTCTACTTTAGAATCCTTTGTCACCTAAAATAGACTCTTCCCCATAACTAGATAGATTTATTTCAACTAAGCTACCATTTAATGAATATAAATTAGATCCTAAATAAAATGTACATTCATTACATAAAGCATTCTTGGACTCTGCTAATAACAACACATTACTCACCATTTTTTGTCAATTAACTTTAAAAATATTGGTCTATGATGGTTCTATGATCTCCTCCTCTAATTAATTTTATTATTTAACTAATTGTTAGGTCAATTCCTATCACAATTTAAAATAAACATTGAATAAATATACCTTATTTAAAAATTTATAAAATTAAAGAAGGCTAAAATGAGTGAATTATCAAATATGTTATATGGTGTAGGACTATGCAATCCAAGATGGCCAACTCTATATAAGATAATGAACTATGAGATATTTTCACACAAAGCTTCCAGTACCACTCCATGAATCAATCATGTTTGATAAATTCAAATCTTTTAATGATCTGTGGCACATAATTAAATAAATGGATGGTAAGCTCATAGTTTTGGTCAAGATAAATAATACACTAAGTGTCCCATCTCCTTGAAGTATCATGTTTCAAAGTAACTCAAATTACAAGTCCAAATCTAATGAAATCAAGAATGAATCAGAAGAAATAAGTTAATGAAATATCATAACCATTAAAAAATATTCAATCAATAGGTCCATCAATGAGGAGATTTACAAGGTGACTACAACCACCTCTAATCTTATTATATAATGTAATTGATTTTAGTCTCATATCTCTGTCTTCTCCATACAATCTTTATTTGACCAAATCTCAACCTAAGGTATTGTATAATAATGTATATTGGGTCTAACACATTTATTTGGCATTATATAAATAATTGTTATAGGTTAATTCATAAAATACATGATATTATTGATGACAACTCTATCAAGTTAAGAACACCCACAATGGAAGTAAGACCACAACAAAAAGATAATACAAACCTAAAAATATCCTGTAATATTTTTCTATATCAGGAAAAAATAGAGAATATAGATTATTTGAATGTACATCATGTTTATAACATGTATCCTTTTCATAAATCACATGGGCATCCAATAGATGAAAAAAATAATACATTTATAGGAACATTAGCGCAATGTCTAGTGATCACATTTGATAATAATGAAAGAAATGATGATGATTTAGACAGTTATGATCTTTTAATTCACCATTACATGAAAAAAATATCGATATGTAATGATTTACAATGGATAAATTGAAATACATGTAAAAAGACACTCATTTACATTATCAGATACACATAACAAGATCTGCATGAGACATAAAGAGTATTCAAATATTTCAATGATCATATAATTGATACTCTTTGATATATAGTGTATTGGAAAAACCAACATTATGATACATAAACTAGATAAAAAGTTTCTAAAATAGATTCTAAAAATCTCAATTCATTAGTTACCTAGAATTAGTTGCAAAAATCTAGGATTAAGTGAAAATAAAAAGAGAAATTTATAAAATTATTTCCTACATAAAACTTTTGATTTCATGTCATATTAAACTTTTTGTAAGCTATTCTATTAATTCATTCACAAATGAATTAAATAAATTGAACCCAAAATAATTGAAAGGAAAAGTGACACCAATGTGATAACAGAGTTCACCCATTCGAGCTACGTCTCTGGGTTCATAAGTATGAACTGATATATTAAAAAGGATGCAAATATTAATATTTTTAAGCTCACATAAAAATGGAATAGGAACCTAAAAGTACTTCTAAAACCTGACTACAAGAAGACTTTGATCCACTCAACAAATATTTTTATTTTGTCAACAACATTGGTTCTTCCTATTTACCTTTTTGATCAATTCTCCATTAGAGTGTATGTAAACTCTAATACAAGGGCATAATAATAGGAGTGTCTCTAGTTCCTTCATAGACCTACAAATCCTTAAAATAAAACCTGTAACTATATCCATTCATCCCCCATGCAAAATTTCCTTATAAAATAGAGGCATCAATATTGAATATAGTATTTGATTTCTGTGTTTTTAAATAACCTATAAGGAAAATAATACATTTTTCATGGTCCTAAGGCCTTATAAATTATGAAAGTTACTTCTTCACAAAAAATATACAAATATTTCTTCCATAGCCATAGGTTATACAAAAATAGAAGAAACAATATCAGCTTGGTCTATAAAGAAACAAATATCATCCAACTTCATAACATAGATGTATTACCTCTGAGGACTATGTTTGTCTCATGCGTTTTACATGATAGACAAATATTTCATTCCCACTTAGTCTACATGTTTGGTGTGAGTTTCTATGTCTTTAAAATATATGTTGCAAGTAAAGATTTCTCACCCAAGGATTGAGGCCTTATATAATACATGATCCATCTTCTCTCATTCCTAACTATGCAATGTCATTTGAGCGCTGTATATAAATTCCCATAAATAGAATAAAAATGGAATCACCACTTACCATGGTATAATGGTCTTTAAAATAGGTGATCCATACTATATCTAGACTACACTACATTTACAGCTAAAAGGTTTAAACATATATGCCTCAGTTACGTACATAATGAGCCTTTCCATCAGAAGCTAGGTTTTTATTGTTAAAAGATACAACCATACTTTGTTCCTATGGCCTTTATTAAATGGAATAACTAAGAAGACTTGTTATATGTTTACTCTAAAAATAAACCACCATAACCATATAAGGTTGTGGTTATATACATGTAGAATAAGTACATCATACATTGATCTACCTTGCCCATGTCAAATATATAAACCTAGTTGCACAGTCTCAGTCTGTATGTCGCTATAGTCATATGTCATCCAAATGGAAAGCTTCCTCTTCTATGGCACAAAGGGCAATGTTTAAATGGAAAATATGTTTCATCCATACCTTTAGTCCATTATCTTCCCCTTACCCATGGCTCAAAGGGAATTTTTCCAAATATAAGCCTTCACCCTCTTCACATTCAAACTAAGCGTATATCAATAAAACCTCCTATCCAAATACAAATCACATTATACATCTCCATATTTTATGATCTAATAGATTTAACTATATTTAAATCCTCTAATCTTGATAACATTCTTTAGACAATAAATATCCCACATTTTACAGATAAAATCATTCTATGGGCTTAATATAGCTTGAAACAGTTTATTCAATTCATGGTTGTGGCCATGTCTTAAGCATATTTTTGGATTTGGTTTTTGTTTAAATGATCCCAGATCAGTTGGTAAAAGGAATCTCAACCCAACAAAGTCTCAATTTAATGTGTTGATAATATATTGGAGTGAATCTTGGTACTCAAAATTGATCTCGAGTTGGGTCTCAAATGGACACTTAGGTTTCTAGTTGGCACTCATCTTGATCTCTATCTTACCTTAAAGCTTGAACTCAACACACATAATTAACTTGGAAAAATAGAGGAAATTTGTGATAGGCCATGTGGTGGTTTGAGGACCCACCACATGGAACTTTCCAAATGTTCCTCATCCTTCCACTTGTCATAACCAAAATCACCAAATTAATGTAAGGTAAATTATAGTGTAGTTATAAAATTAAAAACACTATTACCATACACAGTAATAGAGTCCCTCTCTATTATAAAAGTGAGATCTACCAACTATGGTCTTTGTAGCTAGCCTTTTACAGTTATGACTAATGAATACTGGTAAATTGGAAATCCTTTGAATCAAACCTCTCCACAAAGAGGCTTTAGGTATTAAAATTTCTAAATACTCCACTAAATCTTTGAAATGGCTCTTTGCATCACATAAATGAATAGAAACTAGAATATAACAAGTGAAGGTGTTATGGATTTAAGCTATATAATAAACTCCATTTGAAAAACACTAAGTTTACATCAATAAAATAAGATGTCATCATACTTTCTTATAAGAAGTCAACTGCACAAATGAAACTGCAACTTAAATATTAAGAGTAAAATAAACTCTCTATCCATTCTACCAGACTAACTTATTTACCTAAAATATTCATAATATCTAGTGGATTTTCTCAACCCTTGCACTACATGAAGGTTGATGTGTTCTCATTATTATCAACATCACATAAGGAAAATCAAATTATGTTGTAAACCTCATATGACTTGAACAAATTACATACTTATATACTTGCATGTTTACAAACATTACCCATTTATGGGTATCTAAAAGTACACCTACATGACGTGCATAACAAACATAAATGTGTGTATAGGAAGTTTGTAATACAAACATTGCCCATAATACTTTATGACTTAAATGTATATGAAAAGTATAAAAATGTGTAATGAATTTGTCTATCTTAAGGATCTAAATTCATAATATAATACATAAAATCATAATCAAGGGAACTATAAAAAACATAATTAACTGTTATGATCTTAAAACTTGATTATCAATCTTGCCATAATAAGAGATTCTTTACAAAATCACATATTCTGTAAGTTTGTATAAGAAAATTATCATATTAAGGTGAGTCAATTAATAAATAATTTTAAATCTATATTGAGATTTCTTTCACTCTCTGACTTCTCCCTAATTCATACCTCCATAGCTCAATAAACTGAGTTAGCTTCCTAAAAAGTCTATCACAATGAAAAACTAAAATAGGAGATAGTAATAAAATTATTCCAAACATAACTTTATCAAAATTCTTTCCCTAGATCCAATAGTTAGCATTTTTTTATAAAATAATGTTTGAAATGAATCTTATCATACTATGAAATTCTATAATTATGCTTGTATCAAAAACCATTCATGTAAACCATATTATCAATAAGAGTTGTTCCCTTTTCATGGTTTCAACAGCTGAAGAGTAGATGGTTTCAAATTATTTTAAAATCTATCTTCTAAGAGTTATATCATCCATTTGCATTCTCAAAAGGCTTTAAAATAATTCCATATAAAGTTATATTTTACTGAAAAACTAACCCACACAAAGGTTATCCTGATGTCAAAGATTCAATCCAAAAATTGCATCATATAGTTACATTGAAAATAGCTCATACCTCTTTGAGAACTATGAAGTACATATATATTGAGTATTGGTTGGTATTATATTGGGGTTTAGAAAACTTCTTGTTCACTTCTTAAAACTATCAATAAAGATATGAAATTATAAACAAACTTATTAAACAATTACAAACTCAAAACCCAAGTACAACAACCTGTTCAATACTGAATAATGTCTTGTTGCCATTTTCATATCTTACAATGAAACTGGTCTTTTCACTTGTTCCTATAATTAAGGACATAAGCATCCATAATATAATTAGTAATCCAAAATATAAAGGCTACATAGTTGGTTATCAATGGCCAAAATATTAAGTCAATAGCAATATAAAATCAAACTACAATCATACCTTAATATGCCCTTTGTGCAGGAATGGTAATAGAGTTGTAACTAATTTCTCTTGGATGTGCATCATTAAAAATGTCTATCATTTTATTTGAATGCTTCCCAAGATATAAATGTTGATCTTCTCTAAACACCATCTTACACCTCAAGTGTTAATGTGTTGTGTTATTCTTCACCCATGTTGTTTTGCAGAGCTAGTGGTTACAGAACCTTGATTGTTAAAAGCTTGTCTTCTTCTAATGAATTGAAACATCTTTCAATTCTCTTTTGCACTAGCCACCTAATGGTCAACTCAAACATAAGAAACATAAATCAAGAATATGATATCTAAAAGAAAACTCCAATTTGAAGTATATCTAAAAACTAAAAGTAATTGTGCAATCACTTGCTCTATTATAAAATTTGATCTATAAACTACATAAATAGTTTCTACAATAGATTCTAAAAATCTCAATTCATTAATTATCTAGAATTGCTTCCATAAATCTAGGATTGAATGAAAGTAAACATAAAACTTTATAAAATCATTTCTCTCATAAAACTTCTAATTTGATGTCATATTAAGCTTTCCCTAATATGTTCTATTAATTTATTTACAACTTAATAAATAAATTGAACGCAAAATAACTGAAAGGAAAAGTGAAACTAACATGATAATGGATTTCACCCATTCTAACTACGTCTCTGAGTTTGTAATTTTGAACCTATTCATTAAAATGGATGCAAATCTTAAGATTTTACAACTCACATTTTAATGGAATATGAACCTAAAAATAATACTAAAACCTAACTATTAAAAGACTCTGATCCACTCAGAAAGCACGTTTCCTTTGTCAATAGCACTAGTTCTTCTTCTCCATGTTTTTGGGCAGCTCTCAATTTAGTGTATGCAAACTCTAATACATGGGCATAATAATAAAAGGTGTGTCTCTAGTTCTTCATAACCCTGTAAGTCCTTAAAATAAGACCTACAATTATATCCATTCATCCCCAATGTCAAAGTGATTTATAAAATAGATGCATGAATATGGAATATAATCTTGGGTCTCTATGTTTTTAAATAACCTATAAGGAAAATAATAAATTTGCTCATGGCCATAAGGCCTTAAAAATTAAGTGTGTTACCTCCTCACAATAGCTACACAAATATTTCTTCCATAGCCATAGGCAATACAAAAATAGAAGAAACAATATAGGTTTGTGTGTAAAGAAACACATACCATGCAACATCATAACGTAGACATATTACCTCTCAAGATTATATCTGTCTCATGTTCTTTACATGATATACAAAGATTTCATTCCCACTTGATCTACACGATTAGTTTCACGGGCTTAGTTTGCATTCCTCTGTAGTAATACACCATGCAAACGGCGAGCTTCCTCTTCCTTAGCCCAAAGGGCCATACTTAAATGGAAAATAGGTTGTGTCTATATCTCGAGTCAACTGTCTTCCCCTCACCCATGGCTCAAGTGGCATTTTGAAAAATATAAGCCTTCACCATCTTCCCATTCAAATTAAGCGTATATCAATGAAACATCTAAACCAAATACAACTCGCATTGTACATCTCCATGGTTTTTGATCCAACAAATTTGCCTATAGTTAATCTTCTAATCACAGCAACATTTTTTAGGCAATAAACAACCCAAATTCCATGAATAAGAAGATTTCATGGGATTAATATAGCCTAAAACCTTTTCTTTGCTTCGTGGTTGTGGCCACGTCTTAAGCATTTTGTTGGATTAGTTACGAGTTAAACGATCCCGTCTCGGTTGGTAAATAAAATCTTGACCCAATAGAGTATCAGTTTAATGCATTGGTAATTTGTTGGAGTGGAGCTTGGTACTTAGAATTGATATTGAGTTGGGTCTCGAGTTGACACTTGGGCTGCTAGCTGGCACTCATCTTGATCTCGAGCTCACCTTAAACCTTGTACTCAACATGAATAATTAACTTGGAAAAATAAAGGAAAGTGGTGGTAGATCATGTGGTGCCCTGAGGACTCACCACATGGAACTTTCCAAATGTTCCTCATCTTATCATGTGTTATAACAGAAGCACCAAAATAATTTATGGTAAATTATAATGTAATTACAAAATTAAAAACACTGTTCCCATACACGGTCGCATAGTCCCTCTCCATTATAAAAGTGAGCTCCACCAACTATTGTCTTCATAGTCAGTGTTTTAAATTTATGACCAATGAAGACTACTAAAGTGAAAGTCATCCAGATCAAACTTCCCCATAAAGAGGCTTTTGGTCTCCAAAAGTCCAAATAGTCCACTAAATCTGCTAAATGGTTCTCTACATCACATCAATAAATATAAAATAGAATATAGCAAGTGAAGGTGTTATGTATTTAAGCTATACAATAAACTCCATTTGAAAAACACCAAGTTTACATTTGTAAAATAAGACATTATCATACTTCTTTGTAAGAAGTCAACTATCCAACTAAAACTGCAACCTAAATATTGAGAGTAAAACAAAATCTCTATCCATTCCACTAAACTAACATGTTTACCCAAAATAGTCTTAATATTTGTTGGCTTCTCTCAATGCCTCTACTACATGAAGGTTAAGGTGCTCTCCTTTGTATCAACATCACATAAGGAAAACTAAATTGTCCTATAAACTTCATAGGACTTGAATAAATTGCACACCTATATACTTAGATGTTTACAGACATTGCTCATCTATAAGTATTTAAAAGTACACCTACATGATGTGCATAACAAACAAAAATGTGTCGATAGGAAGTTTGTAATACAAACATTGCCCAAAGTAAAAAAAATCAATGAATTTGTCTATCCTAAGGTTCTAACTACACAATATAATGCATAAAATCATAATCAAAGGAAAAACAAATAACATTATTAACTATTGTGATACTAAAATTGATTATCAATTTCCCTTTACCTATCAAAATCCAATATCAACTTAGAAAATTTCCATAATAAGAGATTCTTTACAAAATCACATAGTTTTCAGGTGTTTATAAGTAAAATATCATATAAAAGTGAGTTAAAAAAATAAAGAATTAAAAACCTATCTCAAGGTTTCCTTCACCCTCTGACTACTCTTTGATTCATACCTTCACAACTTAGTAAACAAATTTAGCTTCCTAAAAAGTCTGTCACAATGAAAAACTAAAATAGGAGATAGTAATAACATTCTTCCAAACATAACTTTATCAAAATTCCTTCCCTAGATGCAATAGTTAATAATTTTTCTCAAATAGTGTTTGAAATGAATCTAATCATACCATGCAATACTAAAATTATGCTTGTATAAAAATTATTCATGTAAAACATATAATCAATAAAGGGGTTTCCCTTTTCATGATTTCAACAACTGAATAGTAGATAGTGTCATCTTATTTTAAACTTTATCTTCTAAGAGTTAGATCATCCATTTTCATTTTTAAAAGGATTTATAAACAATTTCGCATAAAGGTATATTTTACTTACAAAGTAACCCACAAAAAGGTTATCCTAACGTCAAGGATTCAAACTAAAAATTCTGCCATATAGTTTCATTGAAAATAACTCATACCTCTATGAGAACTATGAATTACAAATCTGTTGACTATTTGTTGGTATTTTTTTTATATTTAGACAACTTCTTGTTTTCTTCCTACAACTCTCAACAAATCTATGAAAATATAAACCAACTTATCAAACAATTACAAACTCAAAAATCATGTGCAATAATCTATTCAATACTAAATAATGCCTTATTAACATTTCCATATCTTACCATAGAATTGTTCTATTCACTTGTTTCTATAATTAAGGAAATAAACATCCTTAATATAATTAGTAATCCAAAATATAAAGGCTACACAACTAGTTACCAATGACAAAATATTATGTTAATACTGATATAAAATCTAACTACAATCACACCTCAATCTACCCTCTTTTCAAGAATGGTAATAAAGTTTCAACTAATTTATCTTGGATGTGCATCACTAAAAGTTCCTTGCATTTTATCTAAATGCTTCTCAATATAGAAAGGTTGATTCTCTCTCAACACCATCTTACACCTCAAGTATTAATATGCTATGTTCTTGTTCATCCATATTGATTTTGTAGGGCTAGTGGTTTCATAACCTTGGCTATTAGGAACTTGTCTTATTCCAACTAATTGCAACATTTTTCAAATTTTATTTACACTATCCACCTACATGGTCAACTCAAACACAAGAATCATAAAGTTAGAACTTGATATAGAAAATAAAACTTCAATCTGAAGTATATCTAGCAACTAAAGGTAATTTTGCAATCACCTGCTTTGATATTGAATTTGATTCATAAACTATATAAATATATTCTAAAATGGATTTTAAAAATCTTAATTCCTTAGTTAACTAAAATTGGTTTTGAAAATCTAGGATTGAGTTAATGTAATGATTGAACTTTATAAATTCATTTCCCACATAATTTTTTTGATTTGGTGTTATATTAAAGTTTTTGTTAATTGATTTATTAATTCATTTACAATTAAATCAAATAAACTTGATGTAAAGCAACTAAAAGGAAAAGTGACACGAATATGATAATAGAGTTCACCCAATCAAGATACGTCTCCATGTTCATAATTGTGAACCGATCCGTTAAAAAGGATGTAAATCTTTGAATTTTATAAATCACATCTGAATGGAATAGGAACCTAAAAATAATGTTGAACCCGACTACAAGAAAACTTTGATCCACTCATCAAGAATCTTTACTTTGTCAATAGCATCAATTCTTCTCCATGTTTTTGGGCAACTCTCTATTATAGTATATGCAAAATCTGATACATGGGTGTAATAATAGGAGTGTCTCTAGTTTCTTCAAAAACCTATAACTCCTTAAAATAAAGCCTAAAACTATATCCATTCATCCCCCATAACAATGTTCCTTATAAAATAGAGGAATCTATATGGAATATAGTATTGGGTCTATATGTTTTTAAATAACCTATAAGGAAAATAATACATTTGCTCATAGACATAAGGTCCTACAAAATAAGCATGCTACCTCCTCACAACAACTATACAAATATTTCTTCCATAGCCATAGACTATAGAAAATTATAAGAAATAATATAGGCTTGGTATATAAAGAAACACATACCATACAACGTGATAACATAAATGTATTACCAATTGGGACTATGTCTATCTCATGTGATTTACTAGACGGATAAATATTTCATTCCCACTTAATCTGTGTACTTGATTTGAATTTTTTTGTAATCATAAGATACACTATAAGTAAGGATTTCTTGCCCAAGGCTCAAGGCCTTGTAGAATAGGTGATCCACCTTCTCTCATTCCCAAATATTTAATGTCATTCTAAAGCTATATATAAATGACCATGAAAAATATAAAAATGGAATAACCACTTACCATGGGCTAATAGCCTTTAAAATAGGTGTTTCATATTATATATATAATGCACTATGTCTATGACAAATAGGCTTAAAATGCAAATGCCTCAGTTATGTACACAATCAACCTTTCCATCAGAAATTGGGTTTTTATTGTTCAAAGATACAACCATAATTCATTCCTATAGCCTTTATTAAATGGAACAACCAAGATGACTTAGTCTGCATTTGCTTTACAAATAAACCACCTTCACCATTTGAGGTTGTGGTTATATACACATATAATATGTACATCCTACATTGATCTACCTTTATCATGTCAAATATATAAACCCAGTTGCATGGGCTTTGTCTATATGCCTCTGCAATCATACACCATCCAAATGGTGAGCTTCCTCTTCTATGCACTAAAAGGATATGCTTAAATATAAAATAGGCTGTGTTTATACCTTGATTCTATTGTCTTCCACTCTCCCATGGCTCAAAGGGCCTTTTTCCAAATAGAACCCTTCATTTCTTCACATTCGGACTAAGCATATATCAAGAAAATGTATTATCCAAAAAGAACTCGCATTATATCTCTCCATAGCCTGTGATCTAATGGATTTGCCTCTAATTAAATCATCTAATATCAACAACATTTTTTAGGTAATTAAGATACCACATTATTTGAATAAAAATGTTTCATAGTACTAATATAGCCTAGAACCTTTTCTTTGCTTCATGGGTGTGGTGATATCTTAAGCATTTTGTTGGAGGTTGTTTAGGTTTAAATTATCCCAAATCAGTTGGTAAATAGAATCTCAACCCAATGGAGTCTCAATTTGATGCATTGGAAATTTTTTGGAGTGGATCTTGGTACTCAGACTGGATCTTGATTTGGGTCTCAAGTTGACACTTGGGCTGCTAGTAGGCACTCTACTTGATCTTGAGCTCAGCGTAAAGCTTGAAATTAACAAGCATAATAAACTTGAAAAAATAGAAGAAAGTGGTGGTAGTCCATGTGGTGCCCTAAGGAACCAGCATGTGGACCCTTCTAAGCATTCCTCATCCTACCACATGTCATAAATATAAATACCAAAATAAGGTAAACTATAGTATAATTAAAAAATTAAAAACACTATTACCATACATGATGACAGAGTCCCTCTCTTATATAAAAATGGCCTCCACTGACTATGGTCTTTTTATCTAGAATTTTAAAATTATGACTAGTGAATATTGGTAAATTAAAAATACTCCAAATCACATTCTTACATGTGCAATTTAAATACATTTATGGAATTACAAGTTACAAAATAAAAAATAATAAGCAGGAGAGAACAAACCATAACTTAAGATATATGTGGAAAAGCATTACACAACTAGAAAGGGAAAAAACCATGGGGCAAAGAGAGTATCCAAACTTCATATTTTCTCCGTAACACTTTCTCTTACACAACTTCTCTAAGAAACTCTTTTCAGTGCTAATAACATAACACTCAAGTGAGTAAATCTTACACATAAGCTTTTCATTATCCAACTTAAAAGCTGTAACATGCATATCTTATAATGATGCTAACATTCATTACATCCAAGGGATATTTAAAAACATCTATCTCTATCTCCATGAGTTGAGTTATCAATCCTATAAGATCCATCTCCAAGGATCCAATCTATGCACCTAGGTGATCCAAGCATAATAACCTTCAAAGGCTCTAACCTTCAACCTGCATGTGATACTTACAACCCAAGCATCTAGGTGAGTTAGGAATTAAAATACTTTCTAGTTGTAACCTCCTATCATGCAATCACAATCTTTCAATGATCCCAAAATGTGATAAACAACCAAAGAGGAGAACATAATGATTTATATCATTTTAAAAATAAGAGAAAGAAAGATAGAGAAATGTTTCACCACATTTTAGTGGGGATCACTATTTAGTAATAGGGAAATTTCTCACCCATATGGGTAAGTCAAGACTTTGTATGGCATCTCATGATGCCTATTTAACCACTACCTTATGAACACCATGTGCACTCCATGTGCACTCCAAGTGCTACATCCCACATAATAGGGGTGTCATGTAATCTTCATATGTCACCATATGTAAAAGTAGACAAGGCCATGTGCCACCCATGTGACCCTAGGACAAATGAGTCCAACACACATGTGAGAGCCAATCACAAATAGTGATCATCCTGTATTTATTATCAACGATCAATAAAGTAGTCCCACTAGTTTCCAAAATTTGAATCCGCCGATGGGAATCCAACATATGTATCCCACATACATGGGAGAGAAAATAACCAAAAGTGATCCTCCATATGACCCCTTGAATTTTTCACCCATGTGAAAAGTGCATGTGATAACTAAGGATAACACATGTCCCATAGTGGAATGTTATCTTCCATTCCATGTCACCAAATTGATCACATCAAAGGGAGCTTACAAGGGTCTATCTGCCACATGACTAACCTATTGCATCACTTGATACATCACTTTCCACATATCCACACAACCAACCTATTTCATCACTTGGTACATCACTTTCTGATATGCCACACTTGTATGCCATGTCACCTAGGATCCACATCGTGTGCCATCCATGTGGCCTCAAGACAAATGAGTTCTACACACATGTAGCAGCCAATCACTTATAATGACCATCTAATCTTCATTATCAAGGATCAACAAATTAGTTTGGATACTTTATAAAATTTGATGCCACCCATGTGACTCCAATATATTCATCCCACACACATGAGAGATCAAATGACCAAAAGTGATTCTCTATATGACCCCTTGACTTTTGCACCCATGTGACAAGCCTATGTGATAAATAAGGACAAAACATGTCCCAAAGTAGAAATTTACCACCCATTCCATGTTGCTAAATTGATAACATCAAAGGGAAACTGCATGGCCCCACTTTCCACATCACCAACCTATTGCATGACTTTCTACATCACTAACCACATCACCCACATGCCACACCTAGATTTCATGTTACCTAAGATCCACATCACCTGACCAGTCACCATTTCCACCTCATCTATGAATAATAACCCATAAATAGTGCCTTTGAATATTTCTCATGAATATTACTCTATGAATAGTGACATGTGAATAGTGGCTTCACACCCTAACATTCTCCCACTTGAACTCATAAATATAGGACTTTCAAACACCTATATCTTCTGCCATCTAGTTTTCATCTAAATGTCAATCGATGTCAATGCCAACTTTTGCTCCATAGACAAACCTAGTAGAAGTTTTTATGAACTACAAAAATTCACTACCCTAATTGACTTTGTCAACATTTGATTGCCCTTATCATATTTGAAGCAACATGAAATGACTCCCACTTCACCACAAACCCATACTTATTCTAAAGATTATTCCATGAACCACTCACTACTCCTACTGCTTGGATGTATCTAGTATAGTGTACACCATGGATTTATTAAGGTATCCTACTCCTAATGAATATGACATAATGATAACTATCCTCTCCTTCTCTTTAGGTCACTCTAAAAGACAAATCATAAAATTAAGATGGGGGATACTTGACTTCATTTCTTTTCTCATCCACTGCACATCTCTATCCTTGGTTTTCTCCTCCAACCACCTTCATCACATCCTAATCACCCAAAACATCACATAGTGATCATATTAGGGATTGTAACTGACATGCCATCAAATATATTAGCAACCTCTACTAAACTTTGGCTCTCCATGAAGGTACCATCGTAATCCACTACACATTTACTTTAACCTATACAATCTTCAAATCACAAACCAACAACTCTTTTCCTCATCCATATAGCTCTCTAGTTACTCCATCTCATCATGAAAATACCATGTAGAAATGATTATTTCACATCCCATTACTCCAACTAAATAGAAATAAGTACACACTATACTATAATAGTAGACTACAACTAGAGAGAGGAACCCAAGAAAATTTAACACATGACTCCTATATATCTATCATACATCCACCTACTATGATCAACATGGTAATCATCAATAGTTGGAAGTCACTACAATACTCAATGCATCACTACACAAAATGAGTTCTTAAGCCCAAAATATATAGTGAAGTTGCATCCTACTCTATTGCATGTCAAACCAAATTTATGTGCAAAGTTAGATTCTCATCGGTTCACTAGTTACTCACATTAAATACACTATAGCTCTCCTAGATATTCACTTATATTACACTAAAACCATTGAACACTTAAATCAATGCATCTCTGAGTCTTTGAAAGATTCAACACTATCCTTCTTCTTCTATAGAACCTTAGGTCATATTTTTTCTCTTCCATCCATCAACTACTCCATCAAGTATAGATTCAAGATTTTGGTACCTACTCTTCATTGATTTATAAACTTATCATCCAACTCATTATGGTAGTATTATCGCACAACTTATTTCCCCTTCTCCATTTGAGAACCATAATAAGGTAACATGCCTTGACGAGACTAGATTACTACACCATAATCTATGTAGCTATTTCTTCAATAGGAACACTATTGGTGTTGATCTTTCTAGCAAAGTTTCAACTTCTCCTCCATTTATCCATATACATATTCATCATCTATATATAAAAATACCTTCCATGTAATATTTTTCTTTTTTCTTGTTCATATATTGGTATCTCCACCTATAGCTCCCACTTGCATAGACCAGCTAAACTAGGCTTTTATACTAGTGGTCAGAAAAACCAAAATTCCTACATGTGCAATTAAAATAAATCTATGGAATTATAATTTAAAAATACAAAATAATAAGTAGGAGAGAACAAACCACAACTCAAGATATATGTGGAAAGCCCTTGCACAATTAGCAAGGGAAAAAACTACATGGTAAAAGTAGTATCCAGGCTTCATATTCCTTAGAAACATTCTCTCTTACATATCTCCTCTTAGATAATCTATTTAGGGCTAACACCATAACACTTAGGTGAGAAAATATTACACACAAGATTTCCATTCTCTAACCAAGAGGATGTAACATCCAGATCTTACAATGATGCTAACATGCATAGAATGCAGGGGAGCTCTAACAACATCTACCTATATCTCCATTAGCCAAGATATCAAACCTCCAACCTCTATCTCGAAGCATCCAATCCATGCACCTAGGTGATCTAAGCATAATAACCTTCACAGTCTCTAACCTTTAAATTGCATGTGATGCTTACAACCCAAGCATCTAGGTGAGTTAGACATATAAGCATTTTTAACTCTAATCTTATATCATACAATAAAAAGTTTGAAAGGATCCTATCATTATCCCCAAATGGGACTAATAACAAAAGAGGAGACCATAATGCTTTATATAATTTTAAAAATGAGATATATATATATATATATATATATATATATATATATATATATATATATATATATATATATATATATATATATATTGTGCCACATTTTTATGGGGAACACTACTTAGTAATAGGAAAAATTTTCCCCCACATGGGAAATTCAAGTCTTTATATGGCATCTCATGATTCCCACTTGACCACTCCTATGTGAACCCCATGTGCACTCCACATACATTCAAAGTTATACATCTTGTATAGTGGTGGTGTCATGTGATCTTCATGTGTCATGATGTGTAAAAGTTGACAAGGCCATGTGCCACCCATGTGGTCTCAAGACAAATGTGTCCCACACATATGTGAGAGCATATCACCAATAGTGACAATCTTGTATTCATTATCAAGGGTCAAAATAGTAGCTCCACTACATTCCAAGATTACAAGCTATCCATGTGACTCCAACATATACGTCCCACACACATGTGAGATCAAATCACTAAAAGTGATTCTCCATGTGATCCCTTAGCTTTTTCACCCATATGCCAAGCTCATGTGGAATGCTATACTCTATTCCATGCCACCATCTTGATCACATCAAAGGGACCCTCCATGGGCCCACCTACCACATCACCAACCTATTGCATCACTTATAACATCACCTATATGCCATACGTGCATGCCATGTCACCTAGGATCCACTTCATTTTCCTAGTCACCATTTCCACCTCATCTATGAATAGTAACTTGTGAAGAGTGATCATCGAATAGTTCTATGAATAATACTTCATAAATAGTGAATGTTGAATAGCAGCTTCACACTTTAACATAGTGATACCTCACCAACTTGGTTTAACAATAATGACAACCACATTTCTATTTTTACCAATCACATGGATCTTAAATATTTCATCAGGATTCCCTTGAGTGTTAAATTTTATGCAATACCATATACAATACATAGAAAACTCAAGTACATACATTACAATTATGTGGTGAAAGTTTCAAGCATTCAATATGAGTAACATTTTATATTCAAAAGTCTTTCATCATCCTATCCCGCCATCACCATATTTGGCTATCGGACCTATTTAATAACACTATCAAAATATATTTATGACACTTGCTCAAAAAATAAATACAAATATAATCCATACACCCATTGGAGAGCATAATACATAATTAATTGTGATACCTTTAGATAATATTTATTTACAATCAACTAAAATCAAAATTCATACTTTTAAATTAGCAAAATTAATATTAGATAATTACTCAAGATTCATAGAAATCAAATTATTTTATGACACATTCTAAGGCAAGGCCCCAAATATTTTAATATGTTCCATATAAAACAAAGGTAGTTAGATGTTATCCTTTTATCTACAAAAATCCACCAACTCCTACACCTTTTCAAAGTTATAAATGTAAAAACATATTATATAGCCAATGATGGGAACAATTAATCGACAACACGTAATGCTTTTTTGGATTCAGATGCACCTACATGTAGTATTTTTCACATATGGAAACCGATCTTAAACACATGTGATTCAAGAACAAATTATGGTTCTCCCATTTATGGGGCCATAGACAAGTTTATTTTCCCAAAAAAAGTCAAAAAATTTAACGAAATCAAATATGCCATAGAGAAATCAAATATTTAGAATATAGGAAAACGTTTAAATATTTAAAAATTAAAAATTAAATTTTGAGTATGACATCTGGTACTAGTTTAATTATGTATATATGTTATTTATCACTTTTTGTATATACTATATTATTTTCTATATACGTATACATTTCAAGTGGTATCTGAATGTGATGAAAGATAAAAAAATTCATGCATTCATAGATGTTGGACTCCCTTATACCTAAATTCCATGCCTATACTAGGGGCATATA
Organism: Torreya grandis; assembly: GCA_037957365.1. NCBI lineage: Eukaryota > Viridiplantae > Streptophyta > Pinopsida > Cupressales > Taxaceae > Torreya > Torreya grandis. Next base: position 56,151 of record JARHVA010011246.1, on the reverse strand, counting down.
ATTCTATAGGTTACACTATAAAAAGGATATATATATCTTTGACCTCAAATGCAATGTTGAGATGCATATCTTATAATTGTATTTCTATATCCCTCATATTATACATTGTGTTACATGGATATGCTTCTTTTATAAAAATATGTCATTGATACTTATGGAATGTAATAGTTTAGTCTCCACTTGTTATATGTTCATTCAATGCTTTCTTAAATTATAGGTTAGAAATTTATTTTTTATTGTGTGGGTCGCTTGGCCCATATGTGTAAATTTTTTAAGCATCTCTATGAGTTCATTACTTGGTATGTGAGACATTTGGAAATATCCATTAATTTTGGAACTTTACCTCTTTTGTGTGCTACATTTAAACATCTACCTTTTATGAATCACTTATACTTATCTTTGGACATTGAGTGACATTATTATGTGTTGTGTTGGTTGAAATTGATTAATAATGATGTGTTACATATCATGTACTTTTTTTATGGTTACTTCATTGTATGATTCATCGATAAATCTATCCCAATAGGAAATTTATGTGTGGAAAATTCAATATGTTACATACATGTTTCAAATAAAAAAATAAATTCTCTAATGATATACTTTATAACATGTTGAAATTATACAAGATGGTTCCATCTTTATCACATGATATAGTTAAATCTTATTTTGAGATAAGTGACTTGTAGGCTACATACATTATCTTAAAATTGGGGCATCATAGTGGGATTGTCTAAGAGATCTTAGCATCCTTGAGAAGAAAAAAATAATAATTTTGATATACTAAAAGTTTCAAAAATATAGAGTATAGAATTTTAAAGATGAAAAATTATGTGACATCAGATTTTATAAGTAAGAAAATTTGTATTCAAAGGTTCAAAGTAATCTATAAATTAAAAAAAATCACATTGATCATACAGCATGCATATGAACTCATTTTTTAAGGAATCAAATCAAGGTTTTTTTAGCACAAAATCCTCATTTATCTACAAATATTCTATTTTTCAAAGTCAGTATTTGGCAGTTTTTGTGGAGAGGCTGATACGGTAGGATCACCTAAATTTTTTGGGGTCAAAGTTAATTTTGAGGAGAGGTTCACCTACATTTAAATAAAAATTTCCTCATATAAATTTAGTGTATTGGTACCTCAAAAATTAATCTAATGAATACACCATATACAGTTAGGTGGATGCTGACAATAAACCAATTCTATGTAGTGTAAACCTAAAGACACTAGGTAGGCATGTACAGGATGTCCACTGGTGGATGTCCATATGTTGTCATCAGACTATCAACAAACACCTACAATCATGATGGAAATAGGTATATGACCATAACCCAATGAAATCTACCATCTGACATATTATGGGTGTTATTAGCATATTGTAAGTGCAAGTTGGCAAATTATAGACACCTGTTAGTATATTATATGCATCCACCCATGATACCCCTATAACTACCCATGATAAGTAGGAAAACACCTATAGATTACATATTAAAGTAATCCATTGAAACATTTTACATGACCATCAACATATTATGGGCATCCACCTACATATGGTTCGTGTCTACTTGTGATACACCTACAATCGCACATTATAAGTAGGAAGTCACCTAAAAATTATTAGTGGATGGCATAATGAGGGCATCCTCCAACATATTATGGACATCCATGATCAGTGTACAGATGCATATGATCAACTAATGATATTTAGCACCAATCCAGGTAGATGTCTTCAACAACAAACTCCTATAAACTATCAATGGATGCATGCAATCTCCCAACATCCACCATTGGTATCATCCATGCATGGGGGATAATTATCCCGCATGCATGGCTAAGCAACCTCTCCCAAGGGAGAGGCACTATAAACTTTAATATTGACATATGCTCTTCACAAGGGAGCATTGTGAGTAGTAGCACATAGCATTAGGGTTATCCTATACTTCACATCAATAAAATGTATCACGTTAGGATTCATCGACATGATGTGGAAATTTTTTTTGGATGTGTAGAAAACTACAATGTATGGTGTGTGGAAAAAAAAATATATTTAAACTATAATTATAATTAAGTAAATTATAATTATTCTTCTTTCAAACCTATAAATTTAATAAAAATTATTTAAAAATTCTTTTTCATTATATTAGTCATTAAATTAGGGCTCATAATTTACAAATTAAAGTAACCAATATATGCATAACCACTTTCTTCACTTTTGGCATCCATAGGCATGTAGTTGACATCCATCTATATTATCAAGATGGTCATCTACTTGTTAGCATAATCTACCACTACCATCTATCATTCACATGTAATATTTAGTCATCCATCCATACCATGTTGTATGTTAGCATTCAACTGTGTTGTGCAAGCATCCATCTGCATATTTATAGAGTACATCTACATAATTCACTTTATGGTATCACATGATTTACTTGTGAATCTATACACCTTTTTAAATGATTCACCACCTTTGTAAATTTGATTCACCAAGGGATCTCCACAGGTTTTTGTTATAGGGGCCACTAAAATGAACCCTGAATCAAAGAACAAAATCATACAAAACTAAATGCATATGCACAAGAATATGATAAATAGTTATAAGATCAAAGTTACATGTTTGAAATAAATTACACGTGAGTATATAAGTGCATAACATTATATATCACCTGTAAAAAAAATTAGGGGGCCTAATACTCATTCATTCTCAGGGTTAATTAAAAATTAAAATTCAAAGTTTTAAACATTCATAGTTTTAAAAATTATAAAATTAAAAGGTTTAAAGATTCAAAGTTTCAAAGTTTCATTATTGAGAAAGGGAACAATAAGTTTTCATGCACATTTTCAATGTTTAAATTTTAAACTTCAAAATAAAACATTAAATGAGAATTATGGTCATGGTAGGGGCATGAATATCTATTCATTCTCTTTCAATAATGCAAAATTATAATCTAGCTTTGTTTGTAATGGTGAGATTTGAATCTGTATAGGTGGCATAAATTAAAGTATATAGTGACACTCAATAACCTTGGCATCAATTCTACCAAACCTAACATGATTCCATATTTTTTGGATTAGTACATTTTGTACTATTCCCCATTCACAATAATTGGTAGAATGCATATTTCCAACTCAAGAGATTGATAAATTAATAAAATTGGAACTTGATCACTCTCAATTATAAATGGTTAAAATTATCCAAGTGCTTCAATAAATATGAATACTTATCCATTATCAACTATAGGCTATAAGTTAGATTGACTTCACACACATACATGTTTACTATTCCTTTTCTCTATTTTTAAAATTTTAATTTCCAAAGTTAATTTTTTTCCAATGTCAAAATACATAAATTTCTACTTTGTGAGATATTATAGAGATTTATAGTTGAGTACGTACACAATTATATTATTTACTCAAATAAAAAGTGTTTTGTACACACATAGGGTCAATTATTTTCCATTATTCTAGTAATATTGTCACTAGACTAAAGGGAGGAAATGTAGACACATAAATATGGTCACAAGTAATTGAAAATTTTATTTATTGGCACATCATAAACCACATGAATTACACACAAATACATGAATCTTATTCATCATTTATCTAAATAAATTATCTATATTTAAGATTGACCCTTTGTTTCTCATTAATACGACACAAATCATCATATGTCAAATTATTAAGTAATAAAAAATTGCCTTATCACTTTCATTAATAAATACAATTATCCCCAATCCTTCTATACAAATCCATGCTAGGTGGATGCGAACACAATGTGACTCTATCCATTTATAGGCCCCATGTTTCATTATAAATAATGACTAGTTATGTAAATTCAATGCATTTTTTTTACGTCTTCCCACATGTTTCACATGCTTGGCTAAATGAATTTGTAAAAAGTTCCACATTTAAATACATGTCAAGAGATTTTGCATATGAAACTTGATTTAAATTCACTCAATATTACATATTATTTCACATTAATAAAATATGACCTATTACTCCAAATTTGAATATCATTTAGAAGGAGTTGCCATAAGCCAATTCAAAAGAATCTCAAACTACATAGATAGATATCATTGTTAAGTATCAAATCCATTTTATAGATTCATACACTTCAAAGGAGAATATTTTTGAATGAACTATAGTTTTGAAAACTACACGGTATTAATTTCCATACATTCAGTATTGGATACATAAGGAGCAATCAATCATAAAGGGTGTAATTGAGATTAACTCAATATAGAAAATTGTCCTCATTTTTGTATGATTTCATATCATTAAGGTGCCCTTGCGGTTTTAAATTTAATATAAGCAAGACATTTTTTTTTTAATATTATTCAAAGTGTGATATCCCATATTCATCAGTAGATGGAAGTGGAACAATAAAATTTAAATCACAATTAACAAAGACAAGATCGTAGTCAGTGGAATAGAGCACATTACACTACTATCCAATTAAAATGATTTTGTTTACAAATATCCTCTTATCTATCATTATTAGATTTTTGTTTTTTTTTCTTTTCCAATCATCCATTTTTCACAGTAAACTTACACAAGTCCACAATCAAATAGACATGACCACATTACACTACAATCAATTTACAACAGACCTATCTATATTTAATTTGTTATCATATTCATATTTCTGAACATTTATAGTTATATATTTATTTATTTTCACTATCAAATAGTCAATATAGTGAATGTGAATTTAGGTGCAAGATACATACATTTGTTCTTAGTAAATTCTAAGTACAATAATGTTTTTATTTATCATCTTATCAAAATTGGAATTGTTAATTATTGTACATATTGAATATTCTAATATTCTCTAAATTTGACACATGTAATCAAATAAAATTAACTTATATTATATTGAAAAAGGATAAAACACCACGAAGTTGAGCCCCATGCTATGACTAAGCTAGTGTATAGACCAAATCCTTTAACCCTTTTTGGTCCCTAATTCTATAGCAGATCAAATACAAAATCCAAATAAAATGATACTAAGAATAAGGCAAAAGCAACATTTAATGCAATGTTACAAACTACTAATGGTCTTATATTATCATCTCCACAAAGAAGAAAGATTATATGATCATCTAAAACTCTTTAAGATATTTAAAAAATCTACTAGAGAGTAATATCATATCATATCTCTTTCTTCTAAAAATCATGTTCATATGAATGGGCCACAACTTAAGGGGTTCAATGCCAGTGTAAATTGTGACTATCAGAGATGTGTGAGACACTATGAAAAAAATAATTTGTGTTAAAAAATAATATGCATGGTATAATTAATGATAATACCACTAAGATTAATGATTTTAATATGCATATTGAGTATTATTGGACAACCTCATGTGAGTCCAAAGATTAGGAAATTTTCTAATCTCCTTCTAAATGTGGCAATAAAAACTAAGACTGATACTAATGTGCATAAGACATTCAAAACATTTCCTCATCATACTTCTTATGAATCTAAGAATAAAGTGGAACATATTATTAATAGTATTTCCTCATCATACTTCTTAGAAAAATGGTAGTAAAATTAGAGAAGTGACCCTTGTAAAAACCTTTGCTATCACATTATTTTGAAAAATTACATGTTTAGTTAGGTAAATTTTAATTGTGTTGGTATGGATTAATAATATTAAATATTTATAACTGATTTTTTAATTAACTTTTATTTAATATATGTTTTTTATTTTAAATTTTTATTTTAATATATTTTATAATCATTAATATTAATTAAATTATAATATTTTTTACTTATCAAATTTAAACATTAAAGTATTATACTAAATTTTTCATTTCTTATTATTTTAAAAAAAATAGATTTTTATTTACATAGATTAAATGTCAATTAAATATAATTGAAAAAGAAAGTGTTGTTGTTGTTAATTTTAAATCAGTTAGATCATTATCATTATCATTATCTTGTTTAATTAGGGATTCAATTCATATGATTAATTAATATAATCTACTTCTTCTAGTAAACTTATTTTAAAGTCAGGGAGACCTTCAGGGATGAATGTTTCAAATTGTCAACATCACAGTGACAAGGCGTTTAGAAAGAAAGGTGTAATATGAGATCATTTTATTCGTCATAACTAAAATGTATTATTTTCTTTTCAAATAAAAATGATTAAAAAGTATTTAATTATTAAAATTAGTTAATCTAGAAGCATAAAAAACTCCCCCAAAATAATAATAATAATAATAATAATAATAATAATAATAATAATAATAATAATAATAATAATAATAATAATAATAATAATAATAATGGAATGTCACATTACAAAAATGAAACATTTAATTGCCTTTATAAATAATATTTTTATAATTAATTTTCAATCTTCCAAATTACTTATCATTAAATCTACACTTTAAAATTTTATATTTTATTTTATTTTTATTATCATCTTTTAAGTCTCTCTTAAAAAAAATCATAACAAAATGATTTACTTATATATACGATGATGAAGAAGAACTTGGTACGAAGAAATTTCAAAGATAAAAAATACATGAACAAACAACCATTAGAAAGGAATATCATGAATACTCGATCAAAAGATATTATATCATAAGAACAACTTTGTATTAATCCGTTTTCAAATTTCATACATTGTAATGTCATTTTATATGTCATGAAACTTATCATTTAAAAGTTTAAGGTGGACATTAATATTTTAATTTTTTTATTAAAAAAATAAAAATGATAAATTATATTTTTTTATTAATTATAAATAAATTTTATAATTTATTAATTAAATAAAATAGTTAATTGATATGTTGAAAAAAGTTAATATTATTTATTATTCATACTCAAAAAATTCAATATATTTTATTGTATTTGAATTTGTAAAATCATTAAAAAAAACACCCCATAATTAAAAAAAAAAGATGTTTAATTTTAAAAATTATTACAAATGTCTCAAAACTTTATTTAGAATGGTAATGCTTCCAACTTTTTTTCCAAATTATATTGCCTCCACACTTTAAAAAAATTAATTGTATGCTTATATCCCTTCATGTATAAAATATAATTGATTGTCCATGCATCACATTTACCTGAAAATCCATTAAAATTGATGATATTTATTGTGTTAATGCATATAAAGATGTAACTGGTTTTTCATATTATTAATCTATAATTTAAGAATTTAAATTTATATTATTATATTAAATATATGATAAATTGAAGATAATATATGTATTTAGAGTTTATAAATAATAATCTAACATAATTAAAGGAGTACTGATGATGTTTTACCATCTTAATGATAGTTTCAAAATCATTAATAATAATTTAACATTTAATTTTGATGTTCTAAAATATTTCAGTTTTAACAAAAGAGATTGAGATTATTTCAAAAAAATTCACTTTTTTTCATTTTCTTAAAAAATATTATTGATATTTTTTTCTTCTTAAACGTCATCATCAATTCTATCATTTATATAATCACTATAGTGGTCATAAAAATTACTTAAAAATTAAATATATAAAATATTTTTTATCCCAACACTTTCTTATAGAACATTTTAAAAGTTTAATTTTTTTTCCCTTCCAATATCCAACATTTCATTATAGAATATTTTCAAAGTTCAAAAAATATATTTTTCTTCTTCCAACAATAAAATATTTCATTCAATATTTTATTTAAATCTTTATAATATTACATCAAGATGAAAATCATCATCAAAATGGCATAACAATAAATTATACTTTATCTTTTTTTTCTTCAACATAAATATACATCAAAATTATTAATTCAACATTGTATTTTAAATACCAACATATTATTTTATATTCCCTACGATATTTATATATTAATATAAAATATAAATTTAATAACCATACTTCAACTCATAATTTAACACCAACATCACTAGACATCAGGATAACATGTAAACATTCAGTGTACCTTAAACAAATTATTAACTTGTGGACTTTTTGCTGCTATGTGTCTTCTACTCTTCTTCTACTTCATTGGCTACCTTTCTTCCACTTAATCGGCTAGCTTAATGAAGTCATGATAAATTTTCGTATACATAATATTACCTTAAGCAAAAAAAAACCAAACTCCTCTCAATCACGATAAAATTTCGTATACATAATTTCCCCTTCAAATAATTAAATGTTTATTTAAAAAATATACACACTTTTCAAAATTTTATTTAAATAAATTATTATTGCATAAAAAATCACGTAAGGTGTACTCATATTGATTAGCATGATCTCCTTTCAAGAGATGAGTCTAGAATAATTAGAGAAGTGTTTTGTACATGCGATGAAGAAGGGATAAATGCATGTCCCCTGACAATGATACACTATCTTGACTAATTGGATTTAACTAGGTTATGTTGGGAGGGGTTGTGTACACAGTTTAGTTTAGTTAAAATTGTAACAAATTAGTGAATTTATAGTAAAGTTAATGTTTCATAATCGTCTTGGTTTTTTTAATAATAATAATAATAATAATAATAATAATAATAATAATAATATTATTATTATTATTATTATTATTATTATTATAAACACAATTTTTTTTTTAAATAATATTTTTTAGGATTTATTTTTCATATCTTCATGTACTTGGTTAATTTTATTTATTTATTTTTTTTACATTTTACATTTCAAATCATAGTTTAAAATAATATACTTATTTTTTTAATTTATTGTAAATACAATTTTTTTTTGAAATAATTTTTTTTAGGATGTATTTTCCATGTCTTGATGTGCTTAGTTAATTTTATTCAATTTTTTTTCTTTTTTTCACATTCTACCTTTCAAATCTTAGATACATTTTTATTTTATTAGTTGTTAGGATTGAATTACTCATCCTAAAATATTTTTTAATCTTTGTTTTATTGTATATTTCTGATTTAACTATTTGTTAAGTCATCTTAAATATGTATTGATAAATTTTGAAGACTTTTTAAGAATTCTCACTTTATATATAAATACTTTGTTCCAACACACATTACAACATTTAAATTATTTACAATTTCCTTTTAAAATTATATTTAAATTATTTCCACTTTTAAAAAAAATAAAAATAAATAAATGATAACCTTTAAAATCATATTTGATTATGCATGTGGGAGGCGTCTCCAAAGGATGACTCAAGGGTGTCTTTAAAATTCTTATTATTAGAAAGAGATGTTAAGTTGACTTAACCATCAACATAAGGGTCACTATGTTGGTGATGTTAGGTTATCTTAAGGAGGTGACATTGGTATTAATTAAGAGGTGACATTAGGCTATTTTTAGATGTGACGTTGAGGGTTTTTAAAAGGTGATATTGGGATGACCTAATTTAGGACATTCGATTGAATTTATTTTTTTATTTATATCCATATTTACTGGGTGACATAGGGGTGCCCCTTAATATGAACCTTTTTTTCATTTTTTATTTTTATTTACTCTTAAACTTAAGGTCATAATTATTAATTTGAAACCCTAATGTGCTTTCAAACATGTATGCCTTAACTGAATACCGTATGCAAATAATCACTAGATTGGATTCACGGGGCACATAATTAAGGGGTATCGATTCCCTTAAATGAAAATTATGATAAATTAATTTAATTTCAGACTTTATTTAGCTTAATTGAGTATTTTTTCAATCAATTACTTGATTACTTGTATGGGGCATATAATTAGGTAACATAGAGCTTCCTAAATATAATTACAACAAATTAATATAATTTATTATTTAATATGTCTAAATTAAGTGACATATACAACCATTCACTCAACTGATTATATAAGATATTTGATTAGGAAATATAAATTCTCGTAAATATATTTTCACAAACTTAATATCATTTTAAATTTGATTTTCCATAAATAAGTGTTATTCTCAATAAATCACTAGATTGTTTCCACTGGACACACAATTGGGAGATATAAAACCACCCAAACATGTTTAAAACAATTTACTAACATTTGGGATTGATTTATACTAATTAAGTACATTATTCAAAAAATAGATTCATTTCATGCATAGATTGGAACACTTTATTAATACATATCAATCTCTCTAAACATATTTTCAACAACCTAATATGATTTGGGACTCAATATATCTTGATTATGACAACCTAATATTATTTTACACTTTATATACCTTAATTGAAAAAGTTAAATGTTATTTAACCTAATCTAAACAACTTAAAATTGATTATGATAACCTAATGGGGTTTGTGACTTGATGTGCCTTGATTATGAAAAGCTAATGTGATATTCCCTTATTGTGTAAACCTAATGTGATATGCCAAGATTTTAATGTTCTCTAATGTCATGTCCCATTCAATCAATCATTGATTGGTTGATTGGGGCACTCAATTACTAAAAATCGAGCTATGTAATCCTAGCTACAATGACCAAAATTGATTTCAGCTTCAGTTTTTCATAATTGAGTGTTTCATTCAACTAATAAAGTGATTGATTGAATGGGATACTCTATTATGAAAATTTTTGGTTTAAATAATAATATTTTTTTGTAATTAGGATTATATGGCTCAATTTTCCTTAATTAAGTTCCTCAATCAAAAAGTCAAGTGATTGGTTGAATGAGGTATTTTATCAAGACAAACTAAAATAAGGGGATATGACATTAGGTTCTCACAATTAATGTCTATTACTCAATTCAGAAAAAAAATATTGTCATAAATATTAATGAGACAACCTAATGTGATTTGAGCCCCTTATTGAGATACAACAAAAAAAATTAAAAATATTATTGAAAAATTAAATTTTAATAATTAAATTATTATTATTTATATAAACTAGTGTAAAAATTTAAATTAATTTAATTTTTATCAGATAATTTTTTTTATGACATGTTTTCATGCATAACCTATCCCAAATCCATCATCTCTATTCAAATTATTACAATGCTTTCTTATTTCAATATTTTCTCTTAATTTTTATTTTTAATCGTAGTTTTTAATGACAACGACCTTGGAGAAAGAGGAAAATCCATATTCATTCCTTTATATTATTCTAAAATAACACCCTTAAAGGAGAACAAGGTGGACCTTAAGCAAAAATAATCCAACCTTGTCATTTTTTCATCCATGAGAGCTCTTACCACTTCCATCACCTCTTCCCCCTTTGTTGTAAAATCTCTTGATGGAAAATGTCTTTACTCCTTTTTTTTAAAACATAAGTCATGTAAGAGGTACATAAAAAAAAACTAATTTTTGATGGAAACATAATAGAGATAGATTGAAAGACTTTTACACCCATTTCAATAATATGGTGCCACTGATAAAATTTATTAGGGAGATTGAGGTAGGAGGAAGCCTACTCTTCTAAGATGTACTTATTTATCTTAATGAGAATAACTCTTTAGATAGAAATATTTGTAAAATAAGAATTCACACATACCTCTATCTACATGTTTCTTCACACTATCTCTTGGCATAAAAATTGAGGGTGTTGAAGACACTAGCCTCTAAAGATTTTAGGATTTGAGATGAAGAAAAGATGGATTAGTAAATTGAGCATTTAATAATGAGTTTTAGGAGGAATGATTATTGAGGTAGGTAAATTTTTATCGCTATTAAATAAACAAGGAATGGTTTTGGGAGGTAGCATAACAAAGAACCTTCAATCAGGAGATGGTACTTTAATTACTCAACATTGAATTTGTGTTTGATAAGATCACAAAAATCCTAAGACACAACCGTATTAACTAAAAATAAATTAAATATGTATTTGGAGACCACTAAAGACTATTTGGAATATAATCTACATAGTATTATCTACAATAGCAAGTGTCTTATGGTGTCCTTTACATTAGAGAAAGGTGAAGCTCCCTTGAGAGAAGGATTAATGAATGTTTTAGATATATGATTGGAGAAGAGAAGTTGGAATTGGTTGAATATTCTTAAAATACCAAACACATGATTCTTATTGACAATGATAATATTAATTCCAATGAAAATGAGTATGAAAATAAAAAATTAATAGACATTATTTATATAAGCAAATACTCTCACCATTTTAATAGAGATGAGTTCTCAATGGTAGGTTTAGATCCCAAAGACATTACAAGATCAATGAACTCGAATATACCACATATGACCATAGCTGACTTTACATGTTGAAAAAGATTTGAACGTTTTGTCTCTAAAAAAAATTATATCAATAATAATTTTATGACAAAAATTAAAAAAATATAATTGTTTGGACATTGTAAATATATAATAAAAGTGTGATAGTGGCTTTGTAAAGTCATTTTTGTGACATCACAAAAAAAAAAATTGACATATTATTAGAAATTTTATGACAAAAATAATATATATATATATAAATTTTATGACAAAAATAAAATATATATATATTCTCAGATATTGTAAATACATAATAAAAGTGCCATAACGGCTTTGTGATTCATCCATATAACATATATTTAGAATATTTTTCTCGACACGTTCAAATGTCATAAAAATGATGTAAACCAAAATCTTAACTTAAGAAGGAACGATTAAAAAGTATCATAAAACTAAGCCAACTTACCTGAAATGTTGTAGAGATACAACTTAAGTTCCTGATGATCTCGATCTTTTAGACTGCCCTTCGATGAAAGCGTCATAAGCAACAATTAAAGGTAATTATGTAAAAGATAACAGTTTCTGTTTGCGTTTTGAGTCTCTAGAAGGACAATATTTCTTCATATGGGATGAGAAGCTTTACCAAGTTTTACTTAAGCTACCCTGGCAACTTTGTTGAGGTTAGATAAAGACTGATTTAACTCAGTAGTGGAATATTCTTGCCTATGGTAATGCATATGATATTAAAACAATCAAATTGTAATTTTTAATGTTATGAGTACGTCTGTCACTTCCCGTTGATCTCTATATGGCAGGATTTTTCATACCTGTAAGTTTAAGTATTATATTAGATTTGATGTGTTTTCTGCCACATTCATACAAATACCTTCTTAAGGGAACTCAAAGCAATTGAGTATTATTTGTATGCAAGATGAACACGATATATTAATTGTGCCATTTTCGCCTAAAAATGTACCACTCATAGAGTATGAAGACATTTTAACATCTTTGTTGTTTATTTATATTGAATCGGACACTCAAAAAGAATGTAGGCTTTTGTCTCAATCACCTAGAACTTGGACTTACAATATATTTAGCAATTCAAATGGAAGTAAACATACTCAATTGATGTGCCCATGAAACAAAAGTTCAAAAGAAATGACTGATATGTAAATAAAAATCAATCAATCCTCCAACATATAAGAAACAATGGTCAACCCTGCCCAAGTAGGAAACGATTCACATAGATCACGCTTAGATGATACAGAATGTAAGCATGACAAACTGTGATACTAACTGGTAAAGGGAAACTTTAAAAAATTTGAAAAAAAAAAAAAAGTATTGAAATTTACTCTCAAAAATAAATATTGTCACATTCAGAAATGGAGCATTATGCATGTAGGATGTAGTATGCAACATGTTTAATCTAGTAGTTTAGGGTTGTACTAAAATATTTTTTTAAGGAATAAAAAAACGTGTGAAAGTAGATTAATTGTGAATTATTATAAATAATAAAAAATATATATATATCCAATATAAACCAGCGAATATAACTACGAAAATAAAGTGAAAAAATAGAGTTAATGGTCGATAAACTAAATTATAGTTTTTTTCTTTTAGATCAACCGTGATGTGATAATTCATGTTTTTACAATTCTTTCTTGGTAATAATAGAAACATAGTGATGATTGGATCTAACTAATTCATCAATACATATGCAATAATTCCATGAACACTGTAATTTCAAGGAATCAAGAATTAAATGTAAATGCACATCCATATATTAACTTTTGAATCTCTTACGTCTCCCAACCTCAATATTTTTATTCAACTATGAAAATCCTGATAGTGCTCAAGGCTTAAACGTAGAGCAAAAGGAGAAAAGTTAAAATGGAAAAAAAAGTAAGGCAAGAAAATTGGTTCAATAGTTGAAAATCCGGAGCTTTCTATAGTTGAGACAGGACACTGGTATTTAACGGATTTGGTCCATTTCAATCATAAAAAACATTTCCAGAGATGTCCGTTCTAAAACTTGTTACAGAAAGGAATTTAACATGATATTGAAATACTCTACAGACTTATTAAATTTGTTAGTTTACTAACCCTTGTTTCTGAAAGTGCAATGAAGATTAGTCAATCCTTTTAGTACATTCGGCTGAAGCAATTGGGTATGAAGCTCTGCAAATAAATCAAACCCTCTACCTCTGGTGGCTCTGGCAAATTCCACAAAACACAGAAATATTAAATTTGTTGAACAGTTCCTACTTGTTTACATTGTGCTCCAAAACAACGTTGAAATCATACCTTTTCGATGAAATATTGACAAAACCAAAGCTATACATACCACATATGACTCCTGGAAGAAAATCTATCAATGAGTAGTATTGTGGAAATCATATTTGTATAAGGACGGGGTTAGAAGAGAGATAACTACCAAGGATACTGGATCCTCCTGTCTGAGTTGGCTTTGCATCAGGACGCTTTGCATGTACCAAATTCCAGACCTTTTGATCAAGGATTCTGCTCTCAAATCTATGCATATCTGAAACCTGCCGTATAAAACATAGCATATTTCAATCATTTTCATAAATTTTGTCACATTTCTGCTAAACAATTTTTTGTCAAAAAAATTAATACCTTGGCATGTATGGTTTGAAAGATTTTGTCATTCATGGCAGAAGAAGTAGCACTAATTATATAAAGGTCGTTATTTTCTAATGTAAGTATCAGATCAGACTGGGCAATCTGTGACTTGTTGGTGCTAATTGAGATCAAAACTCCCGACCCAACAGAATTTATTTTAACTCTAGGAAAAGTCGTAGATGCAACGGAATAATGCAGATCTTCGCTTATTTTTTAATTTCTCATCTCATCCCTCTTTTGGGTAAGCTCTTTAACCTTTTGCTGTAGATGCTTAATGTACCCTGTGGTTTCCGATTGATGTTCTGCTGTTGATCGTTTTCCCTGTATACAGATGAGTACAGTAAAGTATATTAAAAGAAATGGACTGGCCATGTGACAAAATCCTAAGGGGTACAATACATGTTTTTTGAAAAACTAAAATAAAGGAACATACCATAATATATTCATGGGGCAGTAAGGATCTCAACATAGAATAAAGTGTCTTCATGTCTTTCCTCCTATTTCTTTCAACAAATTTGTGGATGTCTTTCTTACCAGTGATTGCAGTTTTATTGTGACCATACTTATAGGTGTATTTATGCCTTGGGTTTTCATAATCAATCACACCAGAAATTTGGAGAGGGGAGGAAGAATGGGAGGAGGATTTTGTAACGGTAAAATTTTGAGGGTTTATACACGTAGAGTGGCCGTTGTTGCCAGAAGACGCATCACGATTGAATACAAGCAAATAAAATAACCCATAATCGATCTTCTCCATTATTTTGTCAGTAAAACTCGCTTAGAATTAAACAACTTTGCAAATATCGAAGGTTCTGACAGAGCATCTAGAAGGAAGACGACCCACAAATTATTTGTTTTGAGAAACCTTTTGTATTACTAAATGGGTAGGTTTCTGACAATTTGGATGAAGATTTGAACCGATCCATAGCCAGATCTGGAATCTTAAAACTAGGCTTAGAAAAGAGTCAGAATTTTATAAAATCAGAGAGCCGAAAAATAACAACTGTAGAATATTCAAGCCTGACCTGTCGCAAGTGGAGGAATGGTCTGTTATGCTGCCGACACAACAAAGAAAAAAGACGATCGATTTATGAAAGCTGTCCACAATCTTTCTCCTTCTGAGATACGGCCATAAATATTCTTGTTTATGTTAATTTCAGAAATGTTTTGGTGGCTAGGAAACTTGATTTTAATGGAGATGAAACTTACTATGGCCCTTCGTGGTATCACTTCTCTGTTAACCCATATCTTGTTTCTGACAATTTGTGAAACTTTAACACGCAGTATAACATTATAGTAGTATACTACGATGTCATATTTTAATTCAAGAAACCCTAACTAACGTACCAGTCCCTACGGTATAGTTTAACAAGGGTTAGGCTAACGACGGTGTGTTTCAACAAAAACAGAACAATAATGTTTCAACGCTTACAGTCTTGGTCCATCATTCTCCCGTATGTGACAGGTTTTAAATAATTAGTATTTGGTGTAGTATATTTCAAAAGAAATCGAAAGAAAAAGTAAATGGTAGAAGAATTTGTATTTGTGAAAGAGAGGTTACAAGTTTAAATGTTATATAGATAAGGTATTTTCGTTTTATATTTAAAGTACAGTTAAATGTTTTTTTATATATTGAGAATATGAGATGATTTCATATATTATAAGTTATCATACAAACCATAATTAAAATGTTTGGTATTGTAAACTTTTAAAAAATTTCAATTTGAGAAGTTATATATATTCTGTTATTTATTTATTGTTGTAGAATGTGTGGTTTCCTAAAATATAATTTATATTAAATATTAAAAAAATGATATATATTTTAGGAAACCACACATTCTACAACAATAGATAAATAACAGAATATAATTAAGAGAGAATTAAATAAACAAATTTACAACATGTATGAGACAAAATACTAAATTTAGGTGGTAAAAACTCAACAAACTAAGAAAACATCTATGGTGTAAGATATCAATTTTTATTAATTCTAAGATGAGTAGATTACATGTGAACTCACTATGTAGATTACATGCGGAATCCACAAAAATAAATACGTCTAAGTAATAAAACATCATTAGGATACCTCTTAAAAATAGAGTGAAAATTTTCAATTAGGACTTTTCTTTTAAAAATAGAATTCCGTGGAATTTATCTTTCTAAAAATAAAAGTTTGTCAATAAAATAATAATAAAGGTTTGACTTCTTGATTTTTTGATTCCTTGTAAAAATAGATTATAAATCATACCAAAAAATTTTCAAAATTGAACTTTGTTATCATATATCTAACATCATATAACACAAAAATTATTATTAAAAAATATATATATCTGCAAAAAATTATATAAACTAGCCCAATAAAAGTTTTTTCTATTACTTTTTGTAAACCCCAATATTGTTGTTTTTATTATTATAATGATGAAGGTGTTCCTTTAGATTTCATAGTAGTATTTTTTGTCAAAGAGTAATGTAAGTAAACATACTACTGTATCATGTTTCACATTTAAAAATAATAATTTATGTCAAACCAAAGAATGTGGTAGACAAATGAAGTTAAACAATAGTAATAGTGGTCAATGTGACTTTCCCTGTGGAGAAATAGATTTGTGCTTCCATGAGTAAATGTCTATAACTAAAGCATAGTGATAGTTGTTGTTGGGATAATCGGAAAAGAACTGTAGTCATTAATTGAAATATGATATAAGTTTTTGGTCACAAGTAGGATGCCATTTTCGAGAGTACCCAATAATTAGACGCAGTGAATGATTTTATAAAGGTAGTGCATGCATACGTGGAAGCAGTTTGATGTACTTTATAGAGTGATTAAAAGTCGTAAAAACTGAAAGCAAACCCAACAATAGGTGGATCAAAAATCTGCCAATAGATGTTCAAGTGTTAATAATTTTGATTATGCCTCCGAACCTTTGCTATTTAATTAAACTAGAGATAATGGAAAATTTCCCTGCAAGAAAATAAACATTGACCTTGTTTATGTGGTTATGGAAATTTAGTGAGCTATTTTGATGATTTATATAATTATATTGGTGAATTATTAACATTTATTAGATTATTATTTGATTTTTAATATTATTTTTATTCAATATTGTTTAATTATAAATTTATTATAATAACAAAATTCAATTTATTTTTTATTTTATATATATCAATTAAATATATACAATAAATATAAGATTATGGAATACTACAAGAAAGAAACATGAGAATAAAAGCAATTAAACAAGCAAATGTTTGTTGAACTTAATATATTACAGACCTCCTCCATCTTTCATTAGTTATTTAAGACAAAAATAGGGGATTACACAACTTTGGAATAAATATCTAATATTCTAAATAAAATTAAACTCATTTAAAATTAAAATGATTACAAGCATATTTAAAATAATAATTTAGCCTACTATGAACAACAACAAAAATTGAATAAACTCAAAAAAATGGGTATCTAATTAATTGTAAGATAATAGTTCATTACAATCAAAACATGGTAACTTACTATAGTCTAGAATAGAATAATTGTTTAGATTAGATTAAACCTACATTTAATAACTGGTGTGGGTACTAGCTTTGGACACATCATGAGGTTTGTGTATCCTCCTAGCTAGAAACATTTGGTTAGGATAACAAAAAGGACCAAATAGAAAGATACATTAGGAGGATTGGGTCTCGTCCTAGCTGAAAACAACTATCTAGGAGTACAAAGAGAACGTAGCTGAAAGAAGTAGTCAACAATTTTTATTAGATCAAGAAACAATAGAGGAAGGACCGATACTGCATTTTATTGGTGCGACAACCAACTAGTTTTGGCTGGACTGGAAACTATCATGGGGTAAAATGAGGCCCAGGGCTCAGGATGCCATCAAGATCCCTAAGAGACTAGTGATTTGATTTTAGCTAGATGGAAAACTATCCTTGACATAGAAGGAGGTCGAGGTTGAGTGGTTTGATGACTTGGGAAATCAAACCTAAATCTAGTCTGAAAATAAAGAGTTAGAATTAAGACAAATTTTATCCATTGAATTGAAAAAGGCTTAGTGAAAGGAATTATTGGTTCCCAATTATACACCTCTTTTGCTTGGCCTTGCACACGTAAAAATAATGGAAAACTAAGATGAAACCTCCAATGATATGTCTTTATTGTTGCGGGAGGGTTTAACGTAAAAAATAAATTGAATGGATAAAATGACTAAGAGGCTCTGACAAAGTGTATGGTCAACTCCATGCTACTTCTATCTCTACTTGAACTGAGGTGAGAGGACCTCTGGGGTGGCTTAATCACATGGAGATATTTTATAGTTCAACCTCCATGGGGATTATTAGCATAAAGAGACACAAATGTGACCAAGGAACAACCAAACTCATTCAATCCACCCAGGAAGGGTTGTCACATGGAATGAACAAATATTGTAGAGCACATATAAGTTATAGAATATAGATGGATATATGACTGCAACCTTCATTCTATAGAATCTTCAATAATAGGGGTCAAATGGAAAATTATATAATTATGCTTCAAATCATAAGATGCAAACACGTGTTATATAGGCAAGATTTTATGCATTTATAGGGAAAATAACACTTGTAGTATGCAAAGGGCATATTATTCGCATGGTAAGACAAGATAGGATAGTTAGATAACTGTAGGAAAGGATGTGGTGTGCTGGTGATTTTCAAAAAGTAGGGTATCTTGCAGTATGCATGACATTGTTCTTTGAAAAGATGAAAAAAAAACTCAAATGAAAGCTAGGGGGAACTACTAGGAGAAATCTATAGTCATTGGTGCCATTGAAATGCAAATACAAAAATGATTCTAAAAACCTAGAAACATACACTGAAACAAGAATCTCACATAATATGTCGCATTGAATCCATAAACCTAGGGTGCCATAACAATTTATTTAATAACATATTCTAAAATAATGTAGAAAGGATTTTATATTTGAGTTCTATGATTAAAATGACAAACAGTAGTAAGCATGGAACAAAATATATAATCAACAATATTTGAAAAATACATTACTACACTTCATCAAAAGGAAATAGTAAGAACTATAAATATTTTCAATTAATTTTGCAAGAAAATATTACATACATAAAAATTTTAGAATGCTACCATGGGGACAAGCATGGTGAGTTTGTTCTTATGATAAGGGAGACATAAACATGCTCTCAAATCTTGTTAATGGATGTACACTTATAACCATATTAGCAACGGAGATAAGATATACACACAACAGTTGATCCATTTTTTTTTTGTAAAACCAAGACTTAGAGAAAATAAATAACCAACAACAACCCTAATGAAAGAGGACAAGCCCTCTATTTATACATTTTACACCTTGATCAAATCTAGGACTATGGGTTATCATTTACAAAATTGTAAAGTAGCCCTTCAAAATCTACCAAGATGCTCCCAACTAAGAAATATTCCTTGTCACACTTAAAATATTCATCTATTTAAATTAAAAATCATTTCTCTAACTAACTTTATAAATAATGATGAAGATTTTCAAAAAATAATTTGATTTCATGACTATAGATGTCCTTTTACATGATTTAGAAGGTAAAATTCTTGTGGTGGAAGCCAAAAAAACTTTATCCTCATGTGTAACTATCTGAGGATGCCATTGACCATTTACTTGCATAAATAGAACCTTCTGGATAACTACCTTTCCTCTTATTTATGTCATGAAATAACTTGCTCTTGCAATGATGGCACTGAGATGCTCTAGTTGTGATAGAGGTAGAAAATGATCCATGATAAGAAATTTGATTTGTAGTATACCACATATCTTCTTCAATGCCTCAAATTATTACCCCTCCATGTAGGAGCCATCAATTTCAAATCCTATGCCAAATATTTCAACATTTGACACATGGCACACCATATTAGATTTGAGTTTCATTAAAATGTCTACCTTCATCTAGTGCCTTTGATCTCATTTACTTTGATAAAATGATATTCATTTATCCTTTAAACATAGGATCAAACACTAACCATTGACCTCATTCAACTATGACTCACCTACATGCCATGTGCTCTATAAGATACATATGCCTTTACAAAAGAATATTCAATGTGATTTATCAACCTATGTGGTAATGGCATGTCTCTATATTTATTAACTAAAAAAGTGATCATTTCCCTTAGGACATGTGTCAACATGTCATTAGGTCTAGACCTTTGAATAGTCCACCTAAGACTAGAACTGTTAGATCCTTATCTACATGATAAACATGAGCATTCCACTTGGTAGCTCCATGGGATCTCAACATCCCTTCAACATTAGACTTTATTGTGATCTATTAGATCTATATTCAAATCTCATAGATCATGCCACTTGGATAATCTATGGGATTTCTACATTCTATATACTCATTCACTAATGGATGAATGCCCTTTCACCAGGTGGTGGCTTCTCATTTGGCTTGAGCTCATTGAAAAGACCATATTTAACTCACACTAATAGATCAATATCTAAGAGGTCAAATGCTATTGGATATCATTAAATATTTCATGTAGTTATGAAACTTATCACCATCATGTTCATCCTAGCTTTGTTGATAATTCCACATTGATCTCACACCATGATATCTTGTTTGGGTGAACAAACACACTTTATTGGATCATGAACTAAGGGGTGGAACACCATTGGATACTATCTGTACTTAGACCCAAGGTCATGTCACTTGGTAATCTTGTGATCCTTTTTCACTCCATACTTTGTTAGTTTTGCTAGGTTAATGTGCTTTTGCCACATGGCAATCTTGCATTTTCTTGTAGCTTCATTTAAATGTATTGACTCAGTAAACTCTATTAATCAAAATATGTAAGTCTAAATGCACTTTATTGATCTTTTGATATGTGACCAAGCTTTACATTATGGCATGCAGTTGTGACACTTGTCATTTCTACGTTCACCCTAAGATTTGTTGAAATCTTGACCTATTTTCCACTTCCAATCAAGTTTCGTATGCTTTATCGCATATCATTTATCAATATAAATATGCTAGACTTTTTAACCATGTACCACAAGCTTGACACTTGTCACCTATGCACTTATCCTAGGTCTTTTTAACCTTTTAGCTTTGATCACACTCTATCGGATCATCTTTCCTTGATTTAATACATAGAATTCGATTGAGATCTATTAGGTTGGACATGATTGGTTCAAATTTAAAGATGAAAGAAATTAAGTTAGATTTTGGGGAAATAAAATATTTAGTTTAATGTCTTGGCCTATGTTTTTTGTTTTATTAATAAATATGATAGGACTTTGAACTAAGTTTATAAGAAAGGGATTGAGTATTAGGTACACCATGATAGATAAAATGACCAAGGGCCATGAGAAATAAAAGGTAGCAAATATAAATTTTAGACTAAGGTTTAGTTATATTAAAAATCATGACTAAATCTTATTATAAAATTTAAACTAAGTCCATGCCATATTTAAAGCATTCCCACATAATTTTATCCCACTAATTTAAACTTAAGTCAAAGGGCCTAAGCTAGGTAAATTGGAACAAGGGTCTTAAATTACTCAGATATTAATTTAACTTTGGTTCTGATAGATGAAAGGTTGGTAAAGACCAAAATAATAGGATATTTGACCTCTGATGGAAACTTGAAAACAAGAAGTGGGCTAAATAAATTAGGCATCTAAATAAGGGATCAATTACTTCAGTGTAATTTTGGGCACTAATATTTTCTCTCACCCAAGGATGTACACCCACTATGGGTGTGCAAAGAACCCTAAAATGTAAGAACAAGTGCTAATCCATTGGGCCAAGGAGTGAACACTTAGAGTAAATTATGTCAATAGAGACCCATGGAAGCTCAACAAAATATGGTATACTGACACAAATAGAATAGGAGGATTTAAAAATGAACACATGATAAAAAGAAATGAAAGGAAACTATACAAACAAGGCCCAATGTAAAGGGGAAACAAATCAACAAAACAATAAGACTATACACTATACAATTATCTACATAGTAGTAAACTCAATCAAGGAAGTGTTTCAAATGTCTACCATTGACTATCATCTCTATTATTTCACCATCTAGGTCTCTTAGGAAGAAATCTCATTTCCCAATTCTATAATCAATGGAATATGTATCCATCCACAATGCATCAAATTTGCCATGTTTACCTTTCTCCTCATTCCTATTGACCCAAAGAAGAACCAAATCACCTAATTGGAAGGTTCTTCGAGTGACCTTCCTATCAAATATCTGAAAGAATGAGCAAGAGATACACAGGATCCACAGGATCAATCCAGGAGAAAGAACCCACAACAAATAACCTACAAATATTTCTAGAGAATAAATAAATTTGTCACACCTAAAAAATAGGTGATAATCCACAAATTTATCTATATATTCTCATTAATTATAATGCAAATATTTCTAGAGAATAAATAAATTTGTCACACATAAAAAATAGGTGATAACCCATATAATGCAAAGTATTTATAATAGAAATAGTTTGTTTCATGGTAACAAACTATTTGTAATGATTACAAAATAGAGAAAACAAACTATTTGTTTTCTCATACTACGAACAAATATATTGTTGAGAAATTCTCAACAATAAAATAAATTAACTGAGGTAAATAAATTTTACCCTCGGTAATAAATAACTTACCCTATTAACCCTAGGTAAGCTTAAATATGCATTATTCCAACACCCTCCCTTAAGCGAAACATAGGGAGAATGATAAACAAAGACGGGTCCCAGCTACTAGTCCTGATAAGGTACCCATGTACAAACCAATCAAAATGTATGAAAAATAAAAGAAGGAAGGACTTCATGGGAAATCCCCCCAAGGACAACTTCCTTCACCCCAAGCATCACTCACAACTGAAGATAATGAGGAGAAGCCAAAGGTTTAGTAAAGATGTCTGCAATCTGCTCAACTATAGGCACAAACTCCAAAGAAAGAACTCCATCTTGAATAAGATGTCGAATGAAGTGCATGTATATCTCAATGTGTTTTGTCCATTGATGCTCAACAGGATTGTGTGAAATAGCAATCACACTTTGATTATTACACCAAAGAGTAATAGGACCCTGCTATGTGAAGCCAAACTCTCCAAGCAACTGTCAAAGCCAAAGTATCTCCTGACTAGCTTTGACAGCACCTCAATACTCATCCTCAGTAGAGGACAATACAATAGCAGTCTGCTTTTTACATGCCCAAGCAACTGGACCTGAACCAAGTGTGAAAGCAAATCCACAAGTGGACTTGCGAGTGTCAACATCACCAGCCCAATCAGAGTCATGTATCCAACAAGCTGTGTAGAACTTTGTGGTGTGTAATGTATACCAAAGTGAGTGGTGCCCCAAATGTAGCACAAAATATGCTTGGCTGCTTGCCAATGACTCTCATGGTGAAAACTGAGAGACAAGGTTCATAGCAAATGTGATGTCGGGATGGGTATGAGTCAAGTATAAAAGACTACCTACAAGTTGCCGATACAAAGTGGAATCAACAAGAGGAGTCATACAAGTGGCAGACAACACAATACCTGACTGATATGGAGTGGGTGTAGGCTTACAATCAACCATGCCAAATCGATGAAGAAGATCTATTGCATACTTCTGCTGTCCAATAGAAATGCCCTTAGAAGACTAAAAAACTTGAAGTCCAAGAAAATAATGTAGAAGTCCTAGATCTGTCATATCAAACCTATCTGCCAACTTATCCTTGATGTCATGTATCAAGGAATCTGAACTGCCAGTGAGGATGAGATCATCAACATACAAAACCAAAATGACAAGCTCCTCACCTTGCTTCAAGATGTATACATTATGATCTGACTCACAATGAATAAAACCAAAACTCAAAAGAAAACTATCCATCTTCTCGTACCAAGCTCGAGGAGCTTGTTTTAGGCCATAAAGAGAACGATGGAGTCTACAAACCAATGATGAGTCCTGCACAAATCCTGGAGGCTACTCCATATAGATCTCCTCATGGAGATCACCATGCAAGAAATCACTCTTCACATCCATCTGAAAAATAGACCAGGAATGTGAAGCAGCAAGAGAGAGTACAAGCCAAATAGAATCCATCTTAGCTACAGGGGCAAAGGTCTCAGAGAAATCAACCCCTTCAACCTGTGAAAAGCCCTTAGCTACTAATCTAGCTTTGTACTTATCTACTAATCCATCTTCAACATATTTGGTCCTATAGACCCATTTACATTTTACAAGTTTTCTTCCCTTAGGAAGAGGGACAAGATCCCAAGTATCATTCTTCATCAATGAAGAATAATCATCATACATAGCAACATCCCACTCAGGTATACCATTAGCCTCATAAAAAAACACTGGATCATTTGTGCAAGCTTGTCCCAAAAGAGCAACACCAGATGTCTGTGAGCGAGTGCAACAAGAATCAGATGGATCATCAACAAAAGAACCAGCTTCCTGTAGAGTGCTCTTTACCCATTTAGGCAAAGGTGGTGAAGAAGATGGTTGTGATCGCTGAATAAGTGCAACATCATCATCATCAACAATACAAAGCAAATCCTCACTATCCTCAGTAGAAGGAGGGGGAGAAGAAGAACTATATGTACACTCCTGTGGAGTGGGTAGCTCATCAACATGAACATCCCGTCGAAACAACACATCATGTGTGACAGGATCAAAAAGACGGTAGGCTTTTACATCTTCATAATAACCAACAAAAATGAGTGGTTATATTTTCTTCTCCAATGCTTTACGTTTGTCATCAGGAATGAATGCCCATGATTGACTCCCAAAGATGCAAAAATCTGAAATATCAGGCTTGATCCCAGACCAAGCTTCTTCTGGTGTCATATTTTGCACAACTTTGTGAGGCATATAGTTTTGAATGTAATTTGCACAATTTACAGCTTCAGCCCAATATTGTGGACCCAAATTTTTAGAGTGAATCATACAATTAGCCATCTCTTTCAATGTTTGATTCTTCCTCTCTGCTACACCATTTTGTTGAGGAGTGTGTGGTACAGTGAACTGATGTTGTATCCCATGCTCAATACAAAATTCATAGAAATCATTACTATCATATTCCCCCCCATTGTCAGTGCATATCTTCTTAAGAGGAAGAGATTATTGTTTTTTAACAAAGGCTTTGAAAGCTTTAAAAGTTTTAAAAACTTCACTTTTCAACTTGAGAAAATATACCCAAGTTTTACGAGTGAAATCATCAATGAATGTGAGTGCATATTTAGCCCCTGAAAAAGAATGAGTTGGAAAAGTCATCAAATCACTATGAACCAACCCTAAGGGTGCATTTGCACATGTGGTCTTACCAACTAGAAATGGATCCTGGTGCTGTTTACCAACTAGACAACCAGGACACACCCCATCAATACATGAGACCTTAAGAAGGCCTTTTACAAGATGTTTTGTATGCATTTGTTGCATATATCCATAACTCAAATGTCCTAATCTCTCATGCCACAATTTTTTGAGATTATTACCATGTGCTATAAGTGAAGAACCAGAAGACATAAAAGACTCAAACTTATCAAAAGTATAGAGTCTTGCAGTATGGTCTGTTGTACCTGTAGTAACTATCTCACTAGGATCATTACATTCTCTTATTACAACATCATGTGAAGTAAACTCCACAGTTTTAGCAGTACCAAAATTACATATTTGATATACAAAGAGAAGATTAGAAGAGATTTGGGGTATAAGCAATACATTGTTAAAACATCCATCCTATTTATCAACAGTACCTGATCCCAAAACTTCAATCTGTGAGGAGTTACCCATAACAATATGTGATGTACTGCAATCTGCAAGAGAAGATAATAGATCCTTAGAATGTGTGAGATGGTGAGAAGCACCTGAGTCAAAAATCCACTGATCCTGACATGAAGATATAGCCCTGGCTGAAAGTGCTTTCCCTTTTCTGGTAAAAGTAGAAGGAGATGGAGACAGAATGAAAATTTTGTGTTGTCTAACCGTTACCTCTAATGTGTCCATCTTCTTAAAACATCTACTTTCATCATGATTAGGACCACCATAAAAATTACATGGACCAAATGTTTTCTTCTTTTGCTTAAAGGACTTTTTGGTCTTAGTAGATTTAGAATGATGAGGTGATTGGGTGGTGGACTCTGGAGGGTTATTTGAAGGTGCTTGCTTTTTAGACTTAGGTGAAGGTTTTCCATTAGAAGAATTAGCAACTAGAGCATGACTAGGACCAGGTAGAGCATCTAAGGCCATTAATTTTGTTTGCTCCCTAGTCAATCTTTCACAAAAAACTTTAAAGGAAGGCCATTTGAATTCATCACCTAATGTATCCATCAAAGTATAAAAAGTAGAGAAAAAAACACTATATGGTCCTTTCAACTTTGACAAAATCATGAAAATGCACTCCTAATCACTTTTATCCTTGTCACCAGATTTCAATTGTGACCTTATAAATTTGAATTTTTCTAAGAATTCATCTATTGAAGGGAAATCTGATGGAGAGAGAGTACTCAATTCTGCATCTAATTGCAAAATTTTAAACTCATTAACTTTGCCAAATAGGTTTTTAAATTTTTCCCATGCCTCTTTTGGCATAGTAGCATCTACAATGTGAAATTGAATATTATCTGAGATGTTGAGGCAAATCAATCCAAGAGCCTCATCCTGCTTACAACCATATGCATATTTGTCTTTTTCAGTGGTGAATGCTGCAGGTGTCGTTTTCAAAAAAATTCTCCATAAGCCCTTTGATTGAAGGAGTTGTTGCATTTTTGGCTTCCAAACATGGTAATTTGTATAATTTATAGGTTCAAACAATCAAGATTCCATTCCCGAGGAAGATGATGAAGTTGACAAGAACAATCTAGACATTTGTTTTTCCTTAAAAAAAAACACCCCTCCCGTTACAATTTAACGTCTCCCGATGAAAAAAAATTTAGCCTTGGCTTATACAAAATTAAAAAATGGATTTTATGCAAAAAAAATGTAGGGGGATTTGACCCCAAGACCTCCTCCCTACAAATTTTTAACAAAATATCTCTAACCGCTTTAGCAAAGTCAAATTTGAACTTTCAAAGCTAGAGACTTGCATTTAAACCACTAAAAAAATTTAAAAAAAAATTTAAAAAAGGCCAAAAATGACTCACACATGTGAGATATCAACTTATTAATCTTTAGATTTATCACAAAAAAACTCTTTTTCCAGTAAGGTGTGGTGGTCAGGGAAATATTTGAGAAAATTTGTAAACACAGCCAAGGAAAAAACACCTTTTAGCAATGCAGAATGGCTCCACTGGATTTGCCAAAAGTACTGTACGTCCTACTCCAAATCCATCCTTCTCAGCATGAAATTAAATATTTGGAAGTCTTCTATCACATGAAATTTTCAGATTTGGATTTTATGCAGCATAAGGCGTTCAAAAATAAGAAATCTGTACAGCTATACAGCAGATAAAAAAATAGTTTTTAATTTTCTATTGTTGGCTTCCAAAACATTGTACGGCGTGATCCAAATTCATCAAAAATTATATGGATAGAAATACATAAGAGTCAAATTTCATTAACAGGTCTCATATTTGAAAAAATTCAACCATACGATCTGCCACATCAGAAAAATGAACAGGTACTGTAGTCTGCCAACATGAACCAGTCAGCAAAATTTGGAAGGAAAGAGCTGTACGTCCAAAATTAAATGCAAAAATTCAAATTGGAATGGATTCTTGACTTGATTTCCTATGCCCCCATGAAAAAAAAACTAATTTTGGAAATCTGTACGAT
The DNA here is from genome assembly GCA_037957365.1 of Torreya grandis. Taxonomy (NCBI): domain Eukaryota; kingdom Viridiplantae; phylum Streptophyta; class Pinopsida; order Cupressales; family Taxaceae; genus Torreya; species Torreya grandis. The sequence continues at coordinate 27,660 of JARHVA010011246.1, read as the reverse complement.
CATTTAATGAGCATAAAGTACAGAATTTTCCAAAAAAAAACTAGTAAATAAGAACCAAAATTTGAGAGAATTAAAAATATTTGTAACACATCAATAAAATAAAATTTTTGAATGTCTTAAAAGATGAAAAATTTTAGGGAAGAGGATCTTCAACTAGAACTCCAAGCTCTGATACCATGAAAGAATGAGCAGGAGATACACAGGATCCACAAGATCAATCCAGGAGAAAGAACCCACAACAAATAACCTGCAAATATTTCCAGAGAATAAATAAATTTGTCACACCTAAAAAATAGGTGGTAATCCACAAATTTCTCTGTATATTCTCATTAATCTCTCATTTATTTCTCATATAATGCAAAGTATTTATAATACAAATAGTTTGTTTCATGTTAACAAACTATTTGTAATGATTACAAAATAGAGAAAACAAACTATTTGTTTTCTCATACTACGAACAAATATATTGTTGAGAAATTCTCAACAAGAAAAGAAATTAACTGAGGTAAATAAATTTTACCCTCGATAATAAATAACTTACCCTATTAACCCTAGGTAAGCTTAAATATGCATTATTCCAACAATATCCTCTTTAGCTTTTCCATGAACTTGAGCTGACCTTCATGGGCTTGTATTCTAATTTCAACAATATTAATATCTTGTTCATCCTGATTTCATAGTGGTTGATATGATCATCTTGTAATTATTGCATGAGATAATATGTTGACAACTACAAATTCATAGGTAAAACTGCTTGAGCTCCATAGACTAACTCAAAAGGGATTTTGCTTGTAGTTATCTTGGGCATGATCCTATCATCTCGTAAAGTAAAATTCAACTATTTATCACACTTATTATTTGATTCAAATGTTTGTCTAATGATTTTGAGCAAGTTCTTGTTATTAGATTCTTCTTGCCCATTTACCTGGTGTGTAGCTTTATTTTTAGGGATAGCCTCAACCTATTTGGTGAATTATTCAACTGTAACTAGTATCCATCTATGTCTAGAGCTTGATGAATCAATAATTAATTCAATGAAATCCATTCCCCATTGTCTAAATGGTATTTCAATCATCACAGGCTGCTAGGGAAGAGAATCAAAAGTTTTCATCTTCCTAGCAAAGTGATGACACTTCTCTCACTTTATAACTTTCTTAGTAACATCTTTGAATAGTGAAGGCCACTAGTAACTAACTCTCAAATTTTTCTGAGTTGTAACCTTACGTGCAAAATTTCCACCACATACTCCACTATGAAATTTTTAATCAAGACAATATTTTAATCTTCTATCATGCATCTTAGGAGTAGACAATCTGGATTATTCCATACAAGTCCATTTTTAATCAAGAGGTAATTTTTAGAAACATGCCTAAGAGTCCTTCTTTAATACTCTATGGCTTGCAAATCGGTCTTATTCATGAGCTTGGCTAGACCCATCCCTCACACTAACTTGGTGGTCTAAATATCCATGTCATAGTATTGCAATTTGTTGACCCACCTACATCTCTTGTTGGAGACTTTAGTCTTAGTCAATATGTCCTTCACCCTGGCATGTAAGACATAAACAACAATCTTTGAACTTAGATTATAAGGTCTAAACATTTTAAAAGACTTCAAGAGAGTGAAGTCTTATTTTTCCATGATGGTATAAGTCATTTCGGCACCTTGCATACCTTTGATAAAGAAAGATATTGACTACTCATGACCATATTAATTATTTTACAATATGACAATAGTAATAGTGTTATATGAGGTAAAAGAGAAAATGTAAGATGGCTTAGTATAATCAGGGATAGTAAAAACAAGGGAAATTTTTAGAGCTCCTTTGATGTCACTGAATGCTTGCATGACCTTCTCCTCCCACTTGATGTTCTGGTCCTTCTTCAACATAGAAGTAATATGCAAAGTGATCTCTACAATGTTTGACTCAAACCTTCCTAAGAAATTAATCTATCCAAACAAGGATTGAATTCCCTTCTTGGAATATAGGATGGGTACTTTTTTCAATTCCTTCTACCCTCTGAGGGTCAATTATGAAACCATCCTTGGATAATATATGTCCCACCAACTTGGCCTTTTGTACTCTTAAGTGACATTTCTTTATATTGAGTGAAATGGTAAACTCCTTGTATCTAATCAACACTTTCTCTAGATTATCTAAATGTTATTCTCTTATCTTGCAGTATATAGTAATATCATCTCGAGACACAACTATAAATTTGTTAATCATCCATGCAAAATCAATGTCCATATCTCACTAAAATATTTCACCATCATTCATTAACCCAGAAGGTATCCTCTCTCTCTCTCTCTCTCTCACACACACACACACAGATATATATATATATATATATATATATATATATATATATATATATATATATATATATATATATATATATATATATATATATATATATATATATATATATATATATATATATATATATATGTTATGCTGAAAGAAATCAAGTGACCCAAGACCACAATATATATTGTGGTCTTGGGTCACTTGATTTCTTTCACCATAACATGGTTATATCTTAAGAAGCCATTTAAAGTGGACAACATCTTTGATCCTATAATACTTTACAATGAGTTGTCCCTATTCAATAAGTTATCTTTTAAAGAATCTTTATTCAAAATTTGAAAATCCACACACAATCTTGTGTCACCATTTTTATTTTTTATAGGAACTAAATTTGTAACCCATGATGAATACATGATGCATTGAATGATACCACCATCCCTTAGATTCTTTAAATCATCCTACATCTTAGTGGCCAAGATGGTGTTAATAGGTCTCTATTTTTGCCTGAAAGGCTTGCTATCAGGGAGCGATGGAATGACATGTTAGAACAAGTCTTCCCTATATGCCTTCAATGTAGAATAAAACAATGATAAACAATCCTAGTAATTTATTAGAAGTTACATGTAAGCTTGCTTCTCAGCTACACTTAGGTGAGTACCCAGCCAATCCTTCCTTGGATTCTCATGAGAACCTAAATTATACTCAGTCATATCCTTTGAAATAAATAAGTCTCATGTATTTATTCTATTTACTCTATAAAAAGATGCTTCTAAACTTACCAATCCTCTAGGGAGCATGTTTGTCTTCAGTTGGATAATTTCTTTCCTAAATAAGGTTTCTTTTCCATCAAAAGCCTAAACCATAGATTATAAGTCTATGAGATGATCATGGATCTCACCTTCATAATTTATAAACCTCTTAATTTATTCATCATCGTCAAACACCTACTAATGATGAACATTATCTGAGATTGAAGGCCTAACAAGCACCTACACTTGATACTGATAATGAGGGCTTATATTTTCAATGTCAAATTGAGCACCTAACCCTGCAAGTCTCTGAGCTTCTTTGTTGAAAATTTTATCATGATAACAAATGTTGAATGCATCAAAGAATTCAAGTGAATCATAGGTAGTATTATAATATTATTTCAACCTTTTTTTAGTGGCATAAACATTGAAGACTTATTTTACCACTAGCTTGAAATCACCCTTGGAAATCAAGATTTTAATTTCATGTTCACATGCAATCCATAAATTAAGAGTGCCTCAGACTCAAAAATATTACTAGTGCACAAAAAGGATAACTAAAAAAAACATGAAACACTTACCATTGGGGGCATAGAATACAACCCTTGCTTCATTTCCAAGATTCAAGTAAGCCCCATCAAAACACATCTTCCAAACTACACCTTCACTTTTAGGTTTAACATCAAGAGCAACAATCTATTCATTAAAGTCAACATTCGAAATGAATTTCCTAAGCCCAATGTCTATGTATAATATTTCATTTTGAGCATGTTTTGAATCTTCAATTACATGTAGCATCTTCAAATCACTATAAATTTTGACCATCTTACCCTCCAATGGAATGGTGGTGTAGGAAAGGTCTATTTGTACACTTCCACCCATGCTAGGATCCCATTTACATGATAGTAGCATCCCCCAATTAGGTGGTTAGTCCATAACTACCACATTCATATTTAAATACTTTTTTGTATGTACTACCAATTGCACTACTAACACATTGACTTGTCCAACAACTGGAACTTCTCATGAGTCCATGGTGTAACACTTGCCAAAGTCTACTATAATCTTATCTTTGAGCACATTTAAGACACCTAAGGGCATTACATTATAAGAATCACCAAAATAAAACATGCAATTTTGGATAATAAGACCATTTATCATGTTGTATATAATAGGTCCACATTCAACTGACTCTCTACTAATGTAGTCTCCAAATAGACTTATAGAGCAAGTTCAACAACCTCTTAATATTCTTCATCACTTTCTAAGGGTGTTGGGGTAAATAAATTTCATTTACATCTGAATTCTCACCAAATTCCAAGTATTAAAATGCCCTCTTCCTATACTCAGGAATTCTTAATAATTCAACAAGTGGCATAGTGAATTTTAGTTGGCTCAACACTTGGGCCATATCACATATATTATATTGAGTGAGAGGAGTATTTAGTGGAAGGGTGAAAACACCTTCATTTAGAATTTAATCACTTAATGTCTGAGGTGGAGTAGGCTGGAATGAATTTACATGCTTAGTGGTAGCCTTCAAATGTGGATTTTGTTTAACATCGTTCATACCTTTAGGAATACTAGATACTAAAGGTACTTTATTTTTAGAGGGATCACCTCTAAGATTAGTAACTTGGGAAATGCATACTATTTTTGGAGAATTTGGGACTATTGTAGTTTTCTTAGATTCTTCACATGCATCCCTTGCCCTTGGATATTCAGGGGTAGTGTCCTAAGGAGTAACAACTAGTTGTCTACTTTTCAAGTATTATTGTTTTTCTTGAGCAACTACTGCATTAATTATCAACTGCCTATACTAAAGTGATGGAACTTCCCCATCATATTTTTCAATCATGTTTGATCTTAAAAATTTAAAGTCGTGAATAGGTAAATCATATTCCTATGCCATATTAACCTCAAAATAAAATTCATGAGTTTGGACACATACCTTTTGTACCACACTCCTAAACTAATCAATAGTATCAACACTCATTAATTATGTGGAGGTGGATATCTTACTTTGACGACTTTGACAATGGAACATCATAATTTCATCACTAGATGATGTAGACTTAGGTTCATCCACATCTTCATAAATTGGTTTAGTTGTATCATATGGAGGATGTGGATGCAAGCACTTGTCACACTAATCAACATCAATGTCACAACCTATTGCATTCACATTATCATTTAATAGATAAATAAATTTCATAATCCCTCTATTATGATGTCTATTTGTTATTTCATGATGTGTAGACCTCGTCCCTCTATCATTATCTTGGTTATGGAAATCAGGCCCCCTTTTTTATTGATTTGGGTTTACATCCCTCTTGTGACTGATAGACACATGAAGGACCCCCTTCCCAGCCTTGGAAATCTTGTATGGCATCTCTTTGATAGTGGAGGCTAGATCTTTAACCATCTCCTCAAGATTGGCATTATTAGTGGACTGTGTCTTTTCATGATTGACCAACTTCAAATTAGCCTTCTTATTCATGGGCTTTCCCATAACCTTTATGTTTTTATCAATTTGGATGGCCATATTGAACATAAACCACATATTTGTGGGATCTTTTTCCTACAAGTAATAAATAGCCTTCTTATCAAAGGAATCATAGTATTTTATCAAGCACATTATATCACTAGGCCTTATGATCTTAGATAGATGCATCATAGCTTTGCTCAAATGTGTGTTGAAGTCTTACATTTACTCATTGGGGTTTTTCTTGATGTTTTCAAACTCAGCCAAAAGGAACCTTAGATCAACTCTTTGACCATAATAAATTCTAAAAACATTCTTCATTTCTTCCCATAAATCAATGCATCCACAAGGAAGAGAATCAAACCAATCCCATGTAACTTCTTCCAACATATGCACAAACAATTTAATACACACGTATTCATGCTAAACCTCATAATATTCAATAATATTATGAAAATACCTACGGTGCTAATCACCACTTACTGCATTATTCCACTAAAATTTTGTAAGTCATTTCTTTACTTCATTTGGTACCTGATTAGGATAACCTTCAATGTCATCAAAATTTATAGTCTTGAATTTGGGAACATGGAATGTAAGATGTTCATTCTCATCTGGATCCTTATGCATTATGATTGGTTCAATTGAAGGTTCAAGAATAACTAGTAAAGGGATGTGAGGGGGTCAATGAGGGGGAATTTGTGGATCAATCTTGGGAGGAGATTTAATTGGTTTAGAAGGAGATACGTATTAAGTGGTACTATGACTTTAAAAATGACTAAAATATCTATGAAATTCCTCAACAATGGAAATCTCAACAAAACTTTCAAGACTATCAAAATCTTGGTAATCAATAAATAGCTTAGTAGTTAAACTTTGCCCTTCAACAGAACTCCAAACTTATCTCCTTCTTCTTTGATAAATACTTAAGGGTAAGACAATTTTCTTGGATAGGTCACCTTTGAAGGATGATCTCAATTCTTCCATCTTTACAAATAAGAAAATAATCAAAGTTGAAAGTTAACATAGATATTTAAACTAGGCATTGATCTTTCTTAAAACAAAATGATAAAATCAGAGTCACCACTAGAACCAAAATTATAGAAAATAATAGTTAACAAACTAATTTTGATACATACTGAAAACATACTTTATAAATTTAATAATTATATAAAAGGCTAAGACATTAAAATTTTCAACATTATGTCCAAAAGTGGAGAAAACACCTTTCAATGTGTAATTTTAACAACTCTTTGCAATAAAATTAGAAGAAGTCACATTATCAAAAATTTAAATTCTTAGCACATCCCCAGTGAAGTGATGTGATGTTGATGACCAAGATATTAAAATGCATCAAATAATAGTAAAGAACTTCATAACATGAGATACTTATAGTTCTCTACAAGAGTCCCCTAGTAACACAAGTAACTAGTTCTTCAATTTACTCCCTAGCAATGGTGATAATAAAATTTTGGTTCACATTTGTAAATCTCTTTTGTTCAGCATTTCAAAATTGAATAAAATGGAAAAATAAGATGAAAAACTTGATGATATGTCTTTATAACTAAAGGAGGGTTTAGCATAAAAAATGAGCCAAACAGAGAAAATAACTGAGACACAACAACAAAGGGTATCATCAACTCCCTACTACTTTTTGCTCTACCTAAATGAAGGTGAGAGGACCTATGGGGTATATTTTTCACATGGATATATTCTACAATTCAACATCCATGGGGATTATTATCACAAAGAGACACAAAAATGACCAAGGCACAACCAAAATCATTCAATCTACCCAACAAGGGTTATCACACAAAATGAATAAATGCTCTAGATCACATACAAACTACTAAAGACAGATGGGTATATGATTGAAATATTCACTCTATAGAGTCTTCAACAATAGGGGTCAAACAGAAAACTACAAAACTATACATAAAAGGATAAGATGCGAACACATGTTATATAGGTAAGTTTTTAATGCATTTGAATGGAAAATAACACTTACAGTATTTAGAGGGCATATTATTTATAGGCTAGGATAGTTAGATAATTGTATGAAAGGATGTGGTGTGCTAGTGATTTTCAAATAGTGCGGTATCTTGTAGTATTTATGACATTATTCTTTATAAAGATGCAAAAAAAATCAAATTCAAGCTAGTGGGAACTACCAGGAGTAATTTTTAGTCATTGGTGTGATTCAAATGCAAATACTCAAATTATCCTAAAACCTTAGAAACATACACTTAAACTATAGTTTCACGTACTCTTTCACATTTAATCCATAAACCTCAAGTGTCCTGATAAGTTATTTAACAAAATATTCTAAAATAATGTAGAAAGGGTTATATAATTCAGGTCTATGCTTAAAATGACAACCAATAGTAAGCATGGAGATAAATATCTAGTCAAAAATATTTTCAAAACACATTACTACACTTCATCAAAAGGAAATAGTAATGACCATAAATATTTTCCATTAAATTTTCAAGAAAATATTACATACATCAAATTTTAAGAATTTTGTCGTGGGGACAAGCATTGAGTTTTATCTTTGAACAAGGGAGACATAAACATACTCTCAAATATTGCTAATGGTTGTATACTTACAACCACCTTACTAAAGGAGACAATATCTACACAAAATATTTGATCCCAAAAAATTTTGTAGAACTTAGACTTAGAGAAAATGAACAACCAAAAATAATGTTGACAATATAGGAAAAGCCCTCTATTTATACATTCTACACCCTATGAAAATCTAGGACTGTGGGATGTAATTTAAAAAATCATAAAGCAACTCTTAAAAATCCACCTAAATTTTCCCAACTAGAAAAAATTTCTTTTCACACCGAAAATCTTCATCCATTTGCAAGAAAAATCATTGATCTAACCACCTTTACAAAGAATGATGAAGATTTGTAATAAACCCGTTGATTTCTTGACTAAATATGTCTTTTTATGTGATCAAAGAGGTGAAATTATTATAGTGGAAGCCAAAAAAACTTTTTAATCATGCGTAACTATCTATAGATTCCATTAACCACTTGTTTAAATAGATGGAACCTCCTGGATAATTGTCTTTCCTCTTATGCACACCATGGAACAACATGCTCTTGTAATGATGGAATTGAGATTCTCTAGTTGTGATAGAGGCATAAAATGATATGAAACCAAAAATATGCTCTATGATGTCCCACAAACATGTTTATGTGCCTCAAAAATTTTCCTATTCATCGAGGAGCCATCAATTTCAACTCTTAAGATAAACATTTCTACATATTGACATGTTGCATGCCCCATTGGAATCAAGCTCCATTGAAATGTCCATCTTTAACTAGCACCATTCATATCATTTTATCTAATAAAATGAGCTCCATTTATCCTTTAAATCTAGGATCAAATACTAACCATTAACCTTGTTTAACTATGACTCACCTATAGGCCACTACTCTATAAGTTGCATATGCTTTTACAAATGAATATTCAATGTGAGTTTTCTGCCTATGTATAAAAACCATGTTACTCTATTCATTAACTCAAAAATTTATCACTACCCATAGGACATGTGTCAACATGTAATCGGGTCTATATCTTTAAATATTTCACCTAATATTAGCACTACTATATCCTTGTCTGCATGATGGATGTGAGCATACCACTTGGTAGCTTTCTAGGCTCTCAGCATCCCTTCAGCATTAGATTTTATTGTGAGCCATTAGACCTTTGTTAAGACCACCAAGATCATGGAACTTGGATAATCTATGGGATTTTTTCATTCTACATAGTCATTCATTATAGGGATAATGTCGTTTTTTATGTGTCACCTTCTGATTTGGCCTAAGCTTTTTAAAAAGTTTATCTTTACCTTATGTAATCAGATCATGATCTAAGAGGTCAAATGATATTAATTATATTTTAATATTTACTATGGTTGTGATACTTGTCACTTTCACATTTATCCTAGCTTTGTTGAAAATTCCACATCAATCTCACACCATAAAATATTGTTTGAGATAACGAATTCACTCCATTAGATCATGATCCAAGGGGTAGAATGGAACTAACTACCATGTATAATTGGTCTTGATGTTGTGAAACATAGCAGTACCATGGGCCTTTTGCACTCTGTACTCTATCAGTTCTATCAGGTTAATGTGCTTTTACCACATGGTGATTTTACTTTTGCTCTTGTCTTTGTTGAAAAGTCTTGACTCGCTATGCTTTGTTGATCAGAACATGTCAATCTCAATGTACTTCATTGATCTTTTGATAGGTTCCCAAGATTTAATTTATATCATATATTTTCCCACTTGTCATTTTTATGTTCACCCTGATCTTTATTGAATTTTTGACCTATTTCAGACCATCAATCATAATCTATATGCTTTACCATATATCATTGAGCAATAAAAATATGATTGAACTTTTAACCATGCACTCCAAGCTTCTCACTTGTTGCCTCTACACTTGTCTTGGTTTTTTTTGACCTTTTAGATTTCATCATGCTTTGTTGGGTCATCTTTCCTTGATTTAATGTAGACCATTTGATTGCAATCTATCAAGTTAGACATGATTGTTTCAAAGTTAATGATGAAAATAATTAAGTCAGAGATTGGGGATTAAAAGATTTAGTATAAAGTCCTAGTGTAATTTTTTTGTTGAATTAATAAATATGATATAAGCTTTAAGAAATGACTTTAAACTAATTTTATAACAAATGGACTAAGCATTAACTAGACCATGATAGATAAAAGGACCAAGGGCCATAGGAAATAAAAGGGACCAAATAGGAATTTTAAACCAAGGTTTTGTCATGTTAATAAACATGATTAAACCTTAGTATAAATTTTAAAATAAGTCCATGGAATATTTAAAGCATTCCCTTGTAATTTTCTCCTACTAATTTGAAAATAAGTCAAAGGGCCTAAGCTAGGGCAATTAGAATAAGGGTCTTAAGGTGCCTAGACATGAATTCAACTTGGATTTTGATAGACTAAGGGGTAGTAAATACAAAATTAATAGGACACTTGATGTCTAATGAATACATAAAAATAGGAAGCAAGATAAATAAATTAGATATCTATGCTTAACAAGGGCTCGATTACTTTAGTTCAATTTTGGGCACTAACAAGAATGTTATGTAATCTTTGTCAAAGTTGATGAAATCAAAGAAACCAAGGAACCAACAAATGAATACTAGCCCTTGTTTCAAGAATACCAATATAATTTTTAAAGAGATTTATTGGGATTACCTATTAAAATATAATTTAAATTTTCATAAGACATCTTTTTATATCGAATTCCCAATCCAAGGCTCATTACAAAATGATAATGACAAAGTTAGTTGAGTTAAAATCCTAACTTTTGGAAATGATAGCTAGAGGGTTGACTTAGCCAAGGGTTTCACCGTGGGGTGCACCAATAGTGTTTGTGAAAAATAAGAATTAAATTATTCTATTGTGCATATATTTTAGGATTTTGAGCAAAAAACCCATAAAGAACAAATATCTTATACCCTATGTTGATGGCCTCTTCCATCAAATAAAAGGTGAAACAATATTTTATAAGATAGAACTAAAGGCATGGTAAGAATTAGAGATAAGAAATTATCAAAATCTCCTTTATGGTAAGATATGAGCAATATGAGATCACCTTACTCCATTTTGGGTTAACAAATACACCTATAGAATTCAATAATCTCATGAATAGTGTGTTCATGGAATATTTTAGTGAGTTCATGATTTTTTTTTATGTCATTTTGATACATTTAAAAAGTGAAAAAGAGAATATTTATAATGTATGTGTAGTGTTACAACTCTTGTGGAATCACATGATCTTTTAAAAATTAACAAAGTGTACTTTCTTTTAGAGAAAGGTACAATACCTAGTCATAATTTTTCAGAAGATGGATTTTTCGTAAATTTATAAAAACTTAGACCCATCATGGAATGGCAAACACCTATTAATTAATTTTGAGGAAAAAGTTTTTTCATGCAACATTATTTCTGCATTAGTATTCACTCATGATGTTGCATATACTATTCATCCTGATGAGGTTTCTACAACACTGTATGATTGATAGGTGGCATGGGGTGACATATTTATTTAAAATCACATAAAGGGTATTTATTGGCATAAAAATATGTATATGGGTCAAAATTTCAAGTGGGAGACACCTCTTGAAGATTATATTTATTTTTGGAAGCATGTGAAAATGGGACACCAATTTTACTATGCAGATAGCACACCCATGTGATGTGGATGCAAAAGGGGTAATATTTAAAGGGGAGAGAGTGGAGAGAGTATTCACATGAGTTATTATTCCCTCAAATGACAAGGGTGGATAATTTATCCTTGAATATTTCCTTTTGACCTTGTCATTTCATCTTTTACTTAGTGGTTGTTGTTTTAGCTTTTGTCTTCATTCCCTCTTAGTGGAAAACGATTTCTCTCTTGCCTTTATCCCTTAATATTGGAGGAGGGTGTGATTCCTTTGTTGGATAAATGTTTCTTAATTATTTGAGTTATTTGGGTTTTAAAATTTTTAAATGGATACTTATCTTCTTTGATCGATAGGCTAAGTTGGGAATAAGGCTAGTTTGGTACAAGTGAGGATAGTGTCCTTGGTGAGATGTTGTCAAGTATGTGTGAGTTGTAGGTTTTTATGAATATTTATGTATGAGTTTTTTGAGGCTATAATTATAATATTGTGACATTTAAATAGTCAATTTAGATCCTTCTTGGCATGGTTTAAATCCAAATCTTGTTTAATGTGAGTGAAGCTTTTTTAAGCTTATGTATGTGAGGAAGAATTAATGAGAGGTCATGTGATTTGTTGAAGAAGCATTTCACGGTGTTCTATATGATATTTTTTTGCCATATAAAGTGTTATTAAATCAAATTTTAATGTTTCTAGGAGGATAAGATTTTAGTGTGATATTTTAATGTGTTTTGCAGGTTTTGAAGAAATGGCAAAGAATAATGGAGCAACACCATGAAACGAAGACATGGAGAAGAAGTAGAAGAAATACAAGCACACTTGGACATGATTTTGGAGGATATAATATACTAATATATCCAATTATTTGTAAAATTGAGGAGGAAGAGGGTGAAGTGGCCTATGAAGATGTTGATTAAGATAAGGAAGAGGCAAGAGTTGAGACTTTCCTTAAGGAGAGAATAGGAGTTGTTGAGAGAAAAAATAAGAGATCATATGTAATATATAAGATTTAGAGATAAGGTTGAAATATGAAGGCATCCAAAAATATATACATGTGGAATAATATTTCAACCATGTACGGTTACATGTGGAGGGAGATTGCAGCCCATAATATTTGAATGTTTCTTGTGAAGAAACATTGGGTGTAAAGGTTGTGAAAATAAGTACATAAGAGGAAAATTTAGAGGAAAAAGAACAAATTATAGTTTTTTTAGGAGGATTAAAGGTTGTGAAAATAAGTACATAAGAGGATAATTTAGAGGAACAAGAACAAATGATTGTTTTTTGAGGAGGATTTGATTATCCAAGGGTTTTTTTGGAATAAGTAGATGGTTTGATGATGGAGGAAAGTTTGGAGAATGTTGTAGAAATAATGAGAGAGTAACTAGAAGTGGTTGTGGTTTGTGATGGTGAGGATAATCCAATAGTTGATCAGATGATGTGTGAGGAAATATAACTAGGATTTAGGTGGATGTGGATAGTTTTTGGTGGGATTTATCTCACATGGAAGAATGAGATGCATGATAGAGCTTCTTAGTGATGGAGGATAGTTCATGGTGGGTGGAATCGCAAAAGGAGAGATTTCATGGTGGGTATAATTGTTAGGTTGTGGAGCTAAAAGCTTCAACTATGCAGATATAGAGGAGGTTGGTGAAGTTCCAAAGACACCGGGGTCGGCAGTATAACCGACGTCGGTCATGATGAATGCAAAAGGCAACCAGCATCGACAGGGAGTTGGCCGACATCGGTCAGCACCAGTCAGATAGGGACCGACGTCGATCACCTGTGGTGGTTACAAAACTATTCATTGCATGAATAGTTAGTTTGTTGAACTGATTGTTTGCATGTAAAGGTTATTTCGAGTCTTGATTTGCATGTCTATTATTAGTAAACTAAGAGTCTAAGTTATTGTTTAAGTCTGGGATCTATTTATAGACCCATTGGCATGTATTGTAATTATGAGCTAAAAAGGAAGGCAAGGAAGATCCTTCCATTGTAAGATCATTGAGTTGTAGGTTGTTGCAAGCTCATAGGAGATCTACATGTGTAAGTATGGTTTGTTGAATTGCAGGTTGCAGGTTCATGGGAGATCTACTTGAAGTACTTTGAGTACTTGGTGTACTGGCAGGGTTATTACAGACTGGTTGGAGAGGTGAATACCAACTCTGTGTGTGAGTTGTGTGTTGGGACCATTTTTGGTAGGAGAGTGAACTCTTGATTGAGAATTACTGGGAGCCCTTGAGGTGTGGGAAGATTCTAAGAGGTGTGGAGAAGAAGTGGCATCTTCTTTATTGTATTTGCTTTCTGGATGAGTATTAATACAAGATTGTGTATTGTCTCTCATATTCTGTGTCATTTGTGAATTCTAGTTACTTGTTACTTTTGGATAATTCCGCATGTTTAATTGCTTGTATTTGGTAATCATATTGTGCTCTTTCTAAGGAGAAAGATCCTAACAAGTGGGATTAGAACAGGTAATTTATTCCTGATTTCCCAACAACTGGTATTAGAGCTTTTGGTTGGGATACTAATAGGTTGTATCAGATCTGGTTAGTGTGCGTTGATTACAGGTTACTCACAGGGGTTTCTATTTGAGTGGGAGTAGAGCAATGGTAGAAGAAAGTAAGCTACGAATGGAGAAGTTTAATGGCAAGAACTATCAATTATGGAGGATGTAGATTGAAGATTATCTGTATCAGAAAGATTTGTACTTACCGTTGGGTGGGGTTGATTGCAAGCCCCAGGATATGAAGGATGAAGAATGGGAGGTTCTTGATCGGAAGGCTCTGGGATCTATAAGGTTGAGTCTTGCATCATCTGTGATTTCCAACTTATCACATGCTAAGATAATGGTAGAGTTGATGGAATATTTGGCAAATTGATATGAAAAACCCTCAGCTTCGAATAAGGTATTTCTTATGAAGAAATTATTTAATTTGCAAATGTTGGAAGGTGGATCTATACATAGTCATCTTAGTGATTTCCATGGTTTGGTAAACCAGTTAAATTTAGTCATTATTATTTTTGATGATGAAATTAAGGCTCTCTTAATCTTATGCTCATTACCTAAAAGATGGGAGAGTTTGGTAATGGCAGTTACCAATACTGTGTCTGCTTCAAAAATCTTAAAAGTGGATGATGTTGTGAGTGTAATCTTGAATGAAGAGATTTGCAAGAAAAGCACAGGTGAATCATCAAGGAATGCTTTAAGTGTTAAAGGAAGGGGAAGGTAAAGAGAGAAGATCGAGCATGGGAGATTAAGGTCAAAGATAGGCAAGAGATCCAAGTCTAGGTATGGCAGAATAACCTGCTAGAAATGTGGAAAGCAAGGGCACTTAAAGAGAAATTGCAGGTCAGATGAAGATCAACATGAAGGACATGAAGAAGCAGGTGTTGCAGAGTTTGTTGCACAAGATGCTCTGGTATGTTCCTTAGATAAAGTAGAATCTTGGGTTTTAGATTCTGGTGCCTCTTTTCATGCATCCCCAAATAGGGAATTTTTTCATCAGTATGTCCATGGAGACTTTGGAGAAATTAGTATAGGGGATGGTAAGCCTTGTCATATGGTTGGCAAAGGAAAAGTGAAGCTGAAATTGTAGACAGGTAACACATGGGTGTTGAAGGAGGTCATGCATGTCCCACTTCTGGAGCAGAATTTGATTTTTGTAAGAAGTTTGGGTGATGAGGGTTGCACAGTAACTCTCACAGTGGACTCTTGGAAGGTTACCAAGGGTGCACTTGTTCTAGCAAGAGGTAAGAAAGTAGGTATGCTTTATCTATCTACTTGTATTATTGATTCTCTTTCTGGTTTATCTACTTCAGTTGCAGATTCAAAGATGTGGCTTAATAGGCTTGGTCACATGAATAAGAAGGAGATGCATGTTCTTGAGTCAAAGGGTATGCTTTTAGATTTGAAAGGCATGGATCGAGATTTATATATGCAGAAGAAGAAGGTAACGTTTCTTGAGGAATCCGATGTTCGTGACAAGAGCAAGAAAGCCTTAGTTTTCAAGGAGAAGGTGACAGACAGAGATCAGCAAAAGGGGCTAAAGAATTATGAGCAAATCAAGGGTGATTTGGACAAGGGTTTGATCAAAAAGGAGCTCCCGGGTAAAAGTCATTTCTCACAAGAAAAACATAGAGACTGACATTGATTAGAAAACTGACGTCGATGTCCAGACAGGGACTGATGTCGGCTATGTGTAGCCCAGCATCGATGACTCAGGGATAGATAAACACTAGCGTCGATCAAGGGGAATCGACGTCGATCAGGGGGAATCGATGTCGGTGATGAGGCAGACTGAGATGTGACCGACATCGGTCACTGAGACAGATTTTGGGTGGACAGCAAGCTATCAATGAGTCTCAAGTGCCCATATGGAGGACTTAAAGGGTAAGTAAGCCTCAAATTCATCATTTCCCTTCTTTACACTAGTTGTTGCTCACTGATGGTAAAGGACCAGGAAGTTATTAAAGAAGTAGAGTAGGTAGATCCAGGAAATAGTGGGAGCTTGGCATGGATGAAGGATGTGATTCCTTGGAGGAGAACCAAACAGGAGTTTTGGGTGGAGTTACCAGCTGGAAGTAAGCACTGAGAGATGAATGGATGTTCAGGATGAAGAAGAACAGAAATGGACATGTGAGACAGAAGGCCAGGGTATATGGTATTGAATAAGCTGCAACATAATGGAGGTTTGATCATTGTGTTTCTCTTTACCAGGCTGGATAATATTAGCTACATTATCTTATTACTATATGATGTGCTTATTGCAGGGTTACATATACAAGGAGTTGCTGAACTAAAGGTAAAGCTAGTTCAGAGGTGTGTCATGAGGAATCTGGGAGCAGCAAGATTCTTTGGCATGAGTGTGTTCTAGGGACATGGAAGGTCACATGTTGACTTTGTTTCAGGATGATTGTGTGAGACCGATTAGCACGCCGATGGTTGAACAGTTCAAAGAATAGTGTCTCGATTCACATAATGATGTTAAGTTCATGGTATGTACTAGACCTGAGATTTCCCAAGTAGTGGGAGTTGTCACAAGTTTGGAGCCAATCCAGGAAAGAAGCATTGGAGGGCAGTTTAGTGGATTCTTAGAGGGACCAGCAGCAGGTGCACATGCTATGCAGGGTCAAGTTATTTTCTACATGGGTTTGTAGATGTGGATGTGGCAGGTGATTTGGATGACAGGAGGTACACCATAGGTTTTATGGTGGTTGGTCTTCAAGGGTGATCTTGAAGAGGGATACAAAGCCAAGATAACAAACTAGATGATGTACAAGTATAGGTACAATTACAGTTGTTTATCTCCAAGTGGGAGATTGTTAGGTTGTGGAGCTAAAAGCTTCAACTATGCAGATATGGAGGAGGTTGCTAAAGTTCCAAAGACACTGGCATTGATAGTATAAATGAAGTTGGTCATGATGAATGCACAAGGCAACCGGCATCTGCAGGGAGTCAGCTGATGTCAGTCAGCACCAGTCAGACAGGGACCGACTTTGGTTGCCTGTGGCGGTTCTAGAACTACTCGTTGCATGAACAATTAGTTTATTGAACTGATTGTTTGCATGTAAAGGCTATTTTGAGTCTTGAGCTACATGTTTATTATTAGTAAACTAAGAGACTAAGTTATTGTTTAAGTCTGGGATCTATTTATAGACCCATTGGCATGTATTGTAATTATGAGCTAAAAAGGAAGGCAAGGAAGATCCTTCCATTGTAAGATCATTGAGTTGCAGGTTGTTGCAAGCTCATATGAGATCTACATGTGTAAGTATGGTCTATTGAATTTCAGGTTGTAGGTTCATGGGAGATATACTTGAAGTACTATGAGTACTTGGTGTACTGGCAGGGTTATTACTGACAGGTTGGAGAGGTGAACACCAACTCTATGTGTGAGTTGTGTGTTGGGACCATTTTTGGTAGGAGAGTGAACTCTTGATTGAGAATTACTGAGAGCCCTTGAGGTGTGGGAAGCTTCTGAGAGGTGTGGAGAAGAAGTGGCATCTTCTTTATTGTATTTTCTTTTTGGATGAGTATTAATACAAGATTGTGTATTGTCTCTCATATTCTATGTCATTTGTGAATTCTAGTTACTTGTTACTTCTGGATAATTCCACATGTTTAATTTATTGTATTTGGTAATCATATTGTGCTCTTTTTGAGGAGCAAGATCCTAACAAGTGGGATCAGAACAGGTGTGTTGTTCATGATTTCCCAATAGTAATCCCATTAAGGGGAGACATTGTGGTGGATTTAATCCCACATGTGAATCCATTAGAATATGGATAATATTTTGGTAGAGGAGGATAGTCTTAGGAAGGCATGTAAATATAAGTAAGAAGTGAAGAAGGAAGAATAATATTTCCTAGGGGTACCTAGTGTGTTCGAAGGGGATGTTATAGTCATCAAAATCCATAACCGAAAGAGTGATTATACAAATTACCCCATAAATGTGATTGGGAGCTAACATTATAATAACTAAGGTGTCAAATATAGGAGCATATAAAGGGTTTTCTAGTCTTACATCACCCAAAACTAGAGTGCTGTGATTGTGTGTTCATGTGTTCACATGCTCATGTCCTCATGTGTTTGTGTGTCGATATGTTTATGTGTGTGATTCTAAAAATCTCAAATAAAAATTATGGAAACTCATTAGAGGTAAGTTTTTTCAATGATATTATAATTATGTGGAGGAAAAATAATATTCATACACACATTATTCTTAGGTTACTATTCTTTAATGACATGGTTGACACTATTCACCTTGTTGAGGTGTTAGAAACACTATTTGTGATGGATAGGTGGCATGGGGTGGAAAATTTATTTTAAGTCACATAGAGGGACTCTGTTTTGACATATAATATGAATATGAGTCTAAATTCCATGTGGGAGATATAAATTGAAGATTACATTAGGTTTTGGAAGCATATGTAAATGGGAGATGACATTTATTATGTAGATTGCACACCCATGTTAAGTGGATGCTAAAGGGATCATATATAAATGGGATAAATTGGAGAGAGTATTCAAATTAGTTAATATTCTCTCATATTAAAAGGGTAGTGAATTTTTCCTTGAATATTTCCTTTTGACCTTGTCTTTTATATTTTCCTTAGTGGTGGTTCCTTTAGCTTTTGTCTTCATTCTGTCCTAGTGTAAAATGATTTATCTATTATTTTTATCTCTTCTTCATGAAGGAGGATATGATTCCTTGGGTGTACAGATGTCTCTTCATGATTGGATTTATTTAGGTTATATATTCTATAAATGTATATGCTTTTCTTTTTTAGATAAATTAAGTTGACAAAAAGGCTAGTTTGGTAGAAGTGAGGATAGCCTCCTTGGTGAGATGTTGCCAAGTATGTGTGATTTACAAGATTTTATGAAGCTTTAGGTATGAGTTTTTTGAGTATATGATTATAAGAGTGTGGGATTAGAAGAAGCTCTACATAGCTTCCTTGGCATGGTTGGAATCCATGTCTTATGTAATGTGAGTGAAGCTTATTCAATCTTATATATGCGAGGAACAATTAATTAGAAGTTATGTGATTTTTTAAAGAATAATTGTGTGGTATGTTGTATGATATTTTTTGGCCACATCAATAATGTGCATGAAGTCCATATATTTATGTGCTTGGTAGGGTACTATAAAAACTATGTACCAAATTTATAAAAAATTTGTAACCCACTAACATCAAATAAAAAGGAACAGTGTTTTGTGTGGAATGATAAGTGTGAAGAAGCCTTTCAAACCCTAAAATAGAGGCTTAGTTTGGAACCAATACTTCATTTACTAGATCCATATAGTCAATTTTATTCAATAACATATGCTTCATGGGATGGATTAGGTGGAGTAACAATGAATGAAGCCTTAATAATAGTACTCGAGTAATGTAAATTAAAGCCTTATGAGGATAATTATGCTCTACATGATTTGAAACTGGGCAAATTTATGCATGAATTAAAAATTTGGAGGAAATATTTGTTGGGTAAAACTGTTCAAGATCAAAATACATAATCATGGGGTCAAGTACATATTTATACAATCTAACATAAATGCTCAAGAAATTCATTATGTTAGAGTTTTTCTTAGACTATGAGTTTGACATTAGACATATAAGGGAAAGAAAGACATTTTTTCAACTGCACTTAGTTACAAAAGATAAATAGTAACAATGGATACTCCAAGGAGTAAATTTTAAGGCCAAGTTTTAAATTCCTTAAAAATGAGATGAATTCTATGAGAAAGTGAAGAAAAGTTATAATAGAGAATCATCAAAATCATATATAAAAATCATTTCAATTTAAGAGTGATGAGATTTTAAGATTCAATTGGAGGATCTGTGTCTGATAGAGATAATTTAAGGGTGGATATGCTTAAGGAGTTGCATATTTCTCCCTATTCAGGTCATCCTAGTGTAACAGAGCTCATGGAAGAAATAAATATCTAATTTTTTATTAAAATTAATTAAGTAAAATACATTTTAGTATGTGTATATATGCCTATAATTGTAATAATTTAAAGTTAAAGATGTACATCCTATTAGGTTTTTGTACCTAAAATAAATTCCAAAATGAAAGTGGCTAGCCATTAGTTATGAACTTTATTCAATGGTTTCCCATGTCAACAAAATAACATGATATGATTTAATTGGTTGTTGATAAATTCACCAAGGGTGAATATTTCATCTCAGGTTAATTTGATAGATGATGCACCAGTGTTAGCAAAAGGATTTGTGAAATATATTTTCATATTTCATGGGTTCCCCAAAGATATCATTTTAGATAGAGACCACTCATATAACTTGACGGTTTTGTTAAAATATTAATGTATCCTTAGGCACACAATTGAAATTTAGTAGAACCTATCATCCATAAATAGATGTGTAGAATGAAAGGGTTAATTAGGTTTTAGAGGACCTTTATAGAATGTATATGATGGATCTTCACTATAAATGGGAGGAATACCCTCCTCTAGTTGAGTTTGCTTATAAAAATTCATTTCAATCATCTTTGAAAATGGATCCTTTTGAGTTAATAGTATAGTATAATGTGTAGAAACATCTATTAGTTGGGATATAAACTAGAGGATTATAGTAGTTTTTGTACCTAATGTGCTAGCTAAAAATGGAATAATAAGTGAATCTAGTTAGGTAAAGGTTTACTATAGCGAATGATAGGTAGATAATTTATACTAATTTTAAAATAAAGTCAAGGTAGTTCTCAACTGAAGAAAAAGTTTCTCTGTGAATCAAATCCAAAAAGAGTTCTAATAAAATTGGAAAATCAACTAAACTATCACCTAGATATGTGGGACCCTTTGATGTTGTAGAAGTGTTAAATATTTTAATATAAAAACCTAATTTTCCACTATAATTATCTCCAAATCATAATGTTTTTCCATATGTATTATCTAAAAAATTATGTAATTAATCCTTTACATGTTCTTGATTGGAATACATTCTAGGTTTTGAATCCATGAAATGTAACAATATAAACCAATCCTCATACTTGAAACACTAAAACTTATCTTATGTAATAGATAAGTATCACATTGAAAATTTCTTGTGAGACAAATATTCAGAAACCATATCCTCAACTTTTTATGTGATATCTATTATTAAAAAATATACATTTTTAGACATGTCTAATTTATTCATTTTAAATTTTTTCAGGATGATGACCCTTTTAGGGGAAGGATGTTAAATCCTATCCTACTCCTTATGAAAAAAAATCAATTTTAAACATATGTTAGACAAATTAGTTTGGTTATTTGATTGATATAATCATAAAATTTTTGTGTACATGCTTTAATTTCATTATTTATTTGGTACATGAGTATTGTAATATGGTATTGAAATACTATACATATATCTAATTATTAAATCAATGTTGTATTATTATAAACAATATATATAGATAATTTGAAGTTAAATAATTCAAAGTTAATTTAGCGTATTTAAATTATACATATTTCATTTATTTAGTTTTACTATGGATTTGACTAATTATTACTTTTTGATAAGGTAGATGCATGATAGTCTAAATTTTAGAATAAGGTTCAAATGGAGGAACTCATATGTGAGAGGGATGAAGATGATGTTAAATGTAGGTAGAAATAATGAAATCTCTCTCTCTCTCTCTCTCTCTCTCTCTCTCTCTCTCTCTCTCATCTCTCTCTCTCTCTCTCTCTCTCTCTCTCTCTCTACTCTCTCTCTCTCTCTCTCTCTCTCTCTCTCTCTCTCACTCTCTCTCTCTCTCTCTCTCTCTCTCTCTCTCTCTCTCTCTCTGGAGATGGAGATTTCTAATTTTATAGGTGATTGGGAAAAATTACTTTCAATGGAGATTGCTAATTTTATAGGTGATTGTTATATTATTTTGAGTTACTGTATGAGTGAATTTAATTATGTGAATGTAAAATTTTCTTATATTGAGTGTGTTAATTCCATTAAATTTTGAATAATATAATTTAATTCATGTGAAGGCTTTATTAAATTTGTCTTTAGAGTAAGGTGGTCATAACATGCGTTTGAATTGGAAATGTAACAAAAGTGCCTTTTTGGGCTCCTTACATCACAAGGGAAATTTATAACTTTATGACATATTACGATTCATTCAAAATCTATTTTATTTTATATAAGAAAAATTTATGGTAAGGGAAAGTATTTAAGTATGGAGCTTTATAATGATAAAAATTTAAATTATTTTTGATTGGGAGAAATACATGATTAGGGTTTAAAAGTTAAGGGAGATTATTTAAAGTAGTCTTTTTTTGGAAAAGAAAGTTTTAAGGTTTGTTTTATAGAATAACTCTATGCATTTTTATGGGTAGAACAAAGAATATATTAGTCTTTGAAATTGTGGCATGCTAGGAGGATGACGAACTTCCATTTGGACAAGAGTTTGTAATTGTAGGTATGTCAAGTTTTAAGGAAATTTTTGGATAAAATAGAAAGATTATATAAAAATAGGAATTATAATGGAAAAGAAATAATAATGTGGTTTTGAAGGAGAATCAAAGTTTTTTTGAAGGTCTATAAGTCTTATAAGGGGATTCTCAACCTCCATTTTTTGTTTACAAGCTAGTAGAAATTCATTTTTATTCAGACTTTACAAAAATGTTTATGAGTTTTAACATTGTATTTTAAATATAAAATCTTGTTTTAAAATTGAATAATAGAAAACCTATATGTGAAAATTAATTGGAAATAGAAAATAGGGTCTAGGATTATATTTTAGGCCCTTAATTCTTATTTTATTATGAGATCCTATTAAAATATACATTAGGTTTCATAATTGGTTAAAATGACTATATAGATAGTTAGAGTATTTGTTCTATGAGCTATTGTATCTTCCAATTCATTTTAAATATTTATAGTTAAATAGCCTCGTTATGGGATTTGGGATGAGGGTTCTCCCTCACCCATAAGGCCATAATTCTAATTTGATGTATTTTACACATTTTACTGTTAACCATTTTTAAGTGGTCATGAGTGTTAGTAGGTATCATTCAAAGAAATAATATGTCTATTTTCAGACTAATAGATGAATATGGCATTACCATGATTCATTTTAAATACATTTTAAGTACATTTTCATACCTGTAAGTGGTGGTAACATCCACCTACAAGACCTAAGATGATGTAAGTTACTTTAGAATATAAAACTAAAACCTATAGATTTCTTTTATAAATATTTAAGGTCATAAATTATTGTTAAAAACCATGTTATTAATGTTGTAATATGTATTTTAAACTCCATTTACCACCTATCTTTTAGTATTATTATTTTAGATATGCGTATGCTTTATTGGAGGTAACATAGTGTTAATGGGTTATGTATTTTGACAATATTTTCAAATTGTTAGAGTAAAACACCCTTTTATAAGTTTGTATTACCCATTTTCTACATAGTACATTGTCTTTTATTTGAGATTGGTTATTTTATGGGAATATCGTAGGAATATATTTTATTATTTTTGTCTATGAAGGTAAGTTTTCCATTTAGTGAGTTGATTCATCTTAAACTTGTTCATTTTTGGTTATATGCATATTCTTTATCAACTGAGTATTATAAATAAGCAAATTGTGGGTTTCAGACCAAGTGTTTGTGAAGATATTAGTACGCTTCAAAGTTAAATCATGTGGTTGTGAAAAAAAAATAGTTTCTAATAGGTTTACCTTGCATTTGTGTTTAGTAAAATTAGTGTTTTACTCTGTATTTTTAAGGAACATTTTGATTCAAATATATGGATAATTTGATGTTTGCCTAATTATTTTTAATGACATGAATATCTAAAGTTATGATATCTTAGTTATATACCTAAATTTTTATAATGGATATTATTTTTCATAATCTTTGGCTAGAAGATAAATAAATATTAAAATTTGTATTATGTTGTTATGGAATAAACATGCATTATCAAGTTTCATAGACATTTATATTAGATATGGTGGAATGATTGTAGTCTAGAGTAACATTTCCCTTATACCATTAATGTTATTATTGGAGTCTTTACTTTTTAATTTAGATTGATCTTATGAATTCATATGCAAGTTAGAAAACCCTAGGTGATATTGGAATAAGATCTAGTTTAGGTAAATTTTAGAGACCTTGACTTATTTATTATATTGATAATTAATGTGATATTTATTATAATAATATTAATGTTTATATTTCATTAGAAATTTAGGTTATTTAAAGACATTAATTTCTAGTATATTTTCATAGTTTAATAGTGTAATTCTTAGAGTGTATGCTCTTTTTCAATTTTATAAATTGATTGAAGAACCTATAAGCTACATAGTATACTATTTTTAGGGGTAATTTGGCATCCCATGTAGAAAAACAAAAGGGAACTAATATAAATTCATCTAGTTTGATATTAGTATGTGCTTTTAGTATTTAAAAAAATGAAATCCCTCCTTGTAAATAAATCCAAATTTTTACAAATATATACTCATGGCTACTATTTTATTTGATATAATATATGATGAAAGATGTATTATATTATTACATTTTTGGAATTTGACATTATTATATGATTTCACCATGGAAATAGTGGATAAAACTAAAATGAACACTTATTATATAGAATTATTATAGTGCTTGTCCTACTTTATTATATATTTTACATTTGTACATTATTACTAGACATTTTTATTTTTGAGTTTCGAATAACACACTTAATTATACTTAAAAACTTACATTAATGTGTTTTTTCATATTCTTACTATAATCACATCCTTTTGAGTAATTAATTTTTTCTAATGCAATACTATAAATGGTGAAACTAATTTTTATAGATGTCTAAAATTATAACTAGCAAGGTGTGATTTTATCTTGGATGTCTATAAAGTATGAGTATGACATTAGTACAAAAATACAATGTTTAAAAATAAATTATTTATATTATGTAATAATATATTTTTATTAATGACTAAGTTAAAAAAATATATGATTATGTTCTTAGTAAGCCTAGATGGGTCTTAGCATGTGATATGAGATTGTGGTTTAAATGCTCTAACCTAGTGAGTCTACCTAGTGACATTAAACTTTTTAATCTTTTACAATAAGGTAAAATTATATATGCAAGTTATATTATTGGAGGAACTTCCAATTAGGATTAATGACATGAATATAATAAGTTAGTAGTTGAAAATATGGAAATTTTAGTCCAAATACTCATAGCCTTGAAAGAAGGTAAGCCCACCTAATTTTGATGGAATAATGTTTGGTGATAAAGCTAAAGATTAGCTCATGGATATGGATTATTTTTTTTGAGATTTTAAATTACTCATAAATAATCAAGGATATTTAGGGATTGTTGAGGTCAACATACCCCTAATTCTAAAAATTGGGGACCGTTGTGTCAAATTATGCAAATTTATTCTTTAAAATTTAAAAACCACTGGATCGAAATATATATAACATGTTTTGCACATTGCTCATAAAATTTCATTTTGGATTAATGGACATGTTGTTATATGATCATGGTTTCACCCCTTATGAAGTTTCTAACATTTGATATTTATGTTTCAGGTCACAACTCCAATGAAGACCATTTGGAATGAGCAATGTTTAGGTTTTTGTAATTTAATAGTGATTTGATCTTTTACTAGCCTTTGGTATGTTTAAATTAAGTTAAATTCATGTTTGATCATCTTAAAATCCTAAATCTAATTACCCTATCTCATGCTCTTTGAATTGAACTCAAATTTGGTGGAATATTTTACGTGGGAACATTTCAATTATTCCATGGAATTAGTTCAATTTTTATCCTAAGGATTATTCATAATTTTCAACACAACCAAACCTTAGGCTAAAGTTTTTATGCTTAGTCCCTCTATGTCCCATGAATTCCTAGTCTATTTTATTAATGTCATGGTTTAACTAGTGCATTACCCCTCTTTTATAAATCTTAGCTTAAAGCCTTACCCTAAGGTTTATTGTATTTATTAATACAAACCTTAGTCTAAGACTTTAGGTTAGGTCTTTTATTTTTTATGGCCGCATTTAACATTTTTAAAAACATAGCTTAAGACTTTATCCTAAAATTTTATTTATATTTATTAATATGAATGAAAACATTAGTCTAAGACTTTAGATTAAACTTTATGTTCTGCAAGAATTGATTTAAATTTTTTTTTTTTGGGAAGATCAACAGTCCATGTTTGTTTGGATGATAAAGATTTAATGGTGTGAGATTAAATACAAATACCCTAAACTTAAGTTAAAGTTTGAGCATCTTTTGAAGATCAATGACATGCATTTTATTGGGAAGTTTTGATCCAATGAGGCACATCGATTCAAGACTTCAATGGAGCCCCAGGACAAATGAGAAGGTGACAAGTGTCACAAATAAAACCAAATAACATTCAGTATCTAGTGGCCTTAAACCTTATGGATCAAGATCCAATGGTCCACATTTTCTCATATGAAGATGATTGGACACTACGTAGTAAATGTTGAAAAGTAAAGGGTGAATGCAAAGATGATACATAGCATACTAGTGGGCCATGAGTTGAAGATAAAGCATATTATGAATATCAATGGTATATGCTCACATATACACATTTTGATTGATGTCTCACATAGAAAGATACATAATTAGGTAGATCAATATCAATAGAACATGATTTTCCCATGCAATTGAGATCAATGATGTGTAGAAAGTGTTAAAAAGTTAGAATAAATGTGGAAGTGAAAAGTATCGCAATTATAAGGAATGAAACAAGCAACCAATGGGGTTCAAGGTTTGAGATCCTAATCAATGATCTACATTGATATATGTAAATAAATTTGATGGTGAAATTTTTAAAAGATAATGGTCAATTTTTAAATATTAATGAGTAAAGTATAGAGAAAATGCCATAGGATGCCATAGTGAAGTCATGTAAGCTAAACCAATTATTTTAAAAGATTTTGGGGATCCAATAGATGCAAAGGTATAAATTCAAATATCTAAACATAATCTAGGAAAGAATGCCTAGTGAAATTACATCTTCCTCAACTCATGTAGAGGATCAAGGATCACTAGTGGAGGAAATCCATGTGGTAGCTCTAAACCTTGGTGAAATAATTAACGATGCCCCTAAAATTTTTATCATTAGCCTGAGTCTAAAGATGAAAAATTGGAGATAGATAAGGAGTAAAAGGGGAAGGAAGTGTTGGACATAGTTCATGTAGAGCCCCGAAAAAAGAGAGCTAAATTGGCCATTGTCCCCAATGAAGGATAAGAAGCCCAAGGTGAACTTCACTCATACTTTGAGTGAAGTTAATATCTTTAGTGAGGAAAAATTGATTTAGGGTCCAACCATTCATGAAAGGTTTATCTATGTAAAATTTCAAAATGTACCTACCATAGACCACCCTTAGGTATTAATGCAA